>CAUYTI010074045.1:0-20901 GCA_963575145.1 Galago senegalensis
TTACTGAAAGCATCCTTAAAGCTTCATGAGCTTTCTGTTTGCTTTAAATTTTGTGACATACAACTTGCCAGTATCTTCAAATACCTTGTTTTCTTTTCTGTCCAATACATATGACTGGTCAAACTTTTAGATGAAGCCAACACACATTTTTCTAGATGCTCAAATTAAATCTTTTGTAAACTAATTTAGAACATCATGGGATTGGATAATGTTATGCAAGTATCTCCATGGAATTTCCTAGCTGCCTGGGCCCCAGGGAGAATGAGAGGCAGAGCCACACAGGGGACCCTAGACTCAGAGCCAGGGCAGCAGTGCCAAGGTCCTTCCAAAGGAGCTGGCTTTTAAGGAAGATTTTGAAGTCAATTTTAACATTGTGGGATCATTTAATATGTTTGATTTTATAATTTTACCTGTTTTTATTTGCTTTGCTTTGTAAAATAAATTTGGAATATATGCATTTATAGTTAGAAAATTTAGTTAGAATTCATTCTACTATATGCATTCAACATATTTTACTCTAAAGCTGTTGAAATATGTCTTTTATTTGTGATTTCATTACTGATTTGATATATAATCAGATGTATCTAGTTTTTTTCACTAATGTGATTTATAGACATTAAGGATATTATATATGATATATGACTAAAAATTAAAATTTTTGAGTAAGGTTTTGGTTACGGTCCTCTTCTATACATTTTCCCCTTATTTTCTTAGATTATTGATTATCCTTATATATGTATGTATGTGTACATATTGGTTTTTCCATTAACTTTTTCTGAAGTAGAGTGCATTAGACAGATTATTCTTTACCTTGCTTTTATTTAGTTATCAATATATACTGAAATTTTCTTTATATTAGTACATTATTTTTTAAGATTGCATAGTAGTAGCCCATTATACAGCTACATAAATCAACCAGTCTTCTCTGGTGGATATGTGGGCTGTTTGTAATGTTTTGCTATCATAAAAAATCCCATAATAAGTAATCTTGCATATATATCATTTTATATTTCTTTGGATATATGTGATTCCTAAAATTAGGTTTGTTGTGTCAAAGGGTCTGTAGGTTTATAATTCTGATAGATACTCAAATCCTTGTCCATGAAGTTTCACACCACCTCTCCTTCTTACAAAAACAACAATGTATGGAAGTGTGTTCTCACAGCTTTGCTAACCAATATGTGCTTTTTTAGTTAATTTGGTATGTGTGAGAAATGGTCTCTCAATTTAGTTCTAATTTGCATTCCTTGAGTAAGGGAAAAGTTGAGCATCTTTTCATGCATTGGAAGATTCCTTAAATATCTTTCTTTTCCATTTGTAAATTCAGAATTAATTACATTTTATTTAATTTTTTACTTATTTTCTATTTCAAAATTGTAATTAAGGAGATACAAGTGTTTTTATTACATGGATGTGTTACGTAATATGGATGTCAGGGCTTTTGTGAGACCTTCATCAGATGCTGTCATTGCATCTAAAAAGGCAAGTTTTTATCTCTCACTACCCTGCCATCCTCCCCCTTCTTGTTTTCTCATGTCCTTTTATAGAACTCTGTGCCCATATGTACCCATCTGTTAGTTCTTTCTTATTAAAGAGGTCATATGATGTTTGTTTTTCCATACTTTACTTAGGATACTCGTCTCCAGATACATCTACATTGCAGCAAATGACATCATTTTCTTCATTTTTATGGCTGAATAGTACTCCATGGTATATACTACATACCACATTTTCCTTATCTACTCATGAATTGAAAGACATTTAGATTGAGTCCACATCTTTGCAATTGTGAATTGTACTGTAATAATATTTGAGTGCAGGCATATTGTTGATAAAATGCCTTCATTACTTTTGGAGAGATACCAAGTAGAAGGTTTGCTGGATCAAACTGCAGGTCTATAATTATTTCTTTGAGGAATCTCCTTACTGTTTTCCATAGAGGTTGTACTAATTTAGTCTCACCAACAGTATATAAATGTTTTTTTTCTCTCTGCATCCATGCTAGCATCTATTATGATTTTGGGTATCAATCTTTTGTCAGACATATAATGTTTTGAATATTAATGTTTTGATGATTAGGTGATATCTTCTTGTGGATTTAACTTGCATCTCTCTGAAGATGAGTGATGTTGAGCACTTTTTCATGTTTGTTGATCATTTTTTGTCTATCTTCTTTCAAAAACTTCTATTCCTGTCTTTGCCTACTTTCTGATGGATACAGTTGTTTCTTCCTTGCAGATTTGGTTGAATTCTTTATTGATTTTGGGTATCAGTCCTTTGTCAGACATAGAATGTTTTGAATATTTTATCCTATTCCATAGGTTTTCTATTCACCCAGTTTATTTCATTTGTTATGCAGAAGTTGTTTAATTGAATTAAGTCCCATTTATTTATTTTTGTTGTTGCTATACTTGCCTTTGGCGTCTTAGACACAAATTCTTTCCCTAGCTTGATGTCTAATAATGCTTTTCCTATATTGCTTTCTAAGACATTTTTATGATTTCATGGCGTATATTTTAAGCCTTTAATAAATCTTGGATTAATTTTTGTATATGGCAAGAAATGGGAATCCTGTTTCATTCTTCTGCATGTGGCTATCCAATTTTCCTGGCACCATTTATTGAATAGGGTTTCCTTTCCCCTGTTTGTGTTCTTATCTGCTTTGTTGAAGATCAGTTGGCTGTAGGTAGATGTTTTTATTTCTAGGTTGTCTATACTGTTTTCTTGGTCTATATCTCTACTTTAATTGCACCATTATATTGTTTTGGTAGTATAATTTGAAGTCAGGTAATATAATGTCTCCAGAATTTTTTTTTTTTTAATTTAAGATTGCTTTGTCAATCTGGGCTCTTTTTCTTTTCTTTCTTTTTTTTATTTCAAATGAAGCATAGGAATAACATTCTAGATTTGTGAACTATGACAATGGTGTTTTGATGGGGACCAATGACCCAAAAGCAAAGGGCGGAAGCTCTATGTTAAGGAAAAGGCACATATGGCAGAGAAGAAATATGGCCCCCGCCATCTGGGCTCAGGTCTATGGTAATAGAACAATCCCAGGGGAAGAGGGGGCTGGCAACACATAATTTCTTGTTTTTAAGAAGCTCCCAGTTCACACTGGTGGCAGTAACTTTAGGGCTGTGAGGGGAGAGAAGCTCTCCAGCAGCTCTGGAGCCTATTCACTACCAGAGATGTGAAGGAAGAAGGAACAAATCTCCCAGTTACCTTTTCCTCAAGACTCCAAGCTTCTTGGGGGGGGGGGGGGTTAACCTCTGCTTGCATCTTGCTCTTTCTTGTTCTGCTCTACAACTTCTTCCATGAAATCTTTGGTAGGTTCTGGCACTTCTTCTGAATTACACCTGAGCTATTTCTTTTCTTTGTTTGTTTTTGTTTTTTTATCTAGAATGTTTCCTTTTTTCTGAAACAATGTGGTGACCAATGTCTTTAGTCAACCATCTTGACCCACCCTCTATATATCTTTCCTGTAAGTTTTTTAAAATCTTGCTCTTATCAATCACTACAAAGATTTTTCTTTATTAAAGATACTAACACTTTGTGATATTTCATTTTAATTTTTACTTTCGTTATGGTTTTAATTTGTCATGTAGCAGTTTTTAATTTTTTATGTACTCACATCTGACAATCTTTATTCTTCCTCTAACCATCAGAATTAAAAATTCACCATAGTGGTTTACATATGTGCCACAGTAAAAACACGAAAATAACTCATGAAAACTGGTTAGAGATTATAGGATGCCTGCAGTTGTGTCTTGGCTGTTGTCCCTGTGGCATCACATCTCCTGCCAGAAACGTGTATATGTTCTAACTCTCATTAGGACCACTGAAGCAACAGTACATGTTAACATGATGTATTTTCTTTCTATGAAAACTCATTCAAACATTTTTTTTCTAGTGGTAAACAACCTAGGTTTTAAAATTGCCTTTTTTGTTTATTTTACTAAATTTTATTGGTCATTTTTATGTGTTTATAACAAAATATTTACTGGGGTTATGTGTGTTGCAGTGTAGAAACAAAGCAATCATTTGTATTGAATATTATGGAATATCACTGCATAATAAAAACAAACATACAAACTAACGAGTCCATTACATGGTAAATTGTTAGATAATTGATGTTTAAATGGTTTTTGTTATGCATCAGTCCTTGGTTATTGATATTTTAGAGTATTTATTGACATCTGGGGAAATTAGTTGAAAGTTTTGTGTGGGTTGATTGTATTATTGTTTTTCCCATTGAATGGAGTGGAATGTAAATTCTTTTAATCTGAAAACTTGCCATCCCAGTACTTTTTTTTTGAGACAGAGCCTCAAGCTATCCCCCTGGGTAGAGTGCCATGGCATCACAGCTCATAGCAACCTCCAACTCCTGGGCTCAAGCAAGTCTCCTGCCTCTGCCTCCCAAGTAGCTGGGACTACAGGCGCCCACCACAACGCCTGGCCAACCATCCAGTCCTTTTATAACATTATTTAGATTTTTGATGTATTTGGAATTTATTCTGGTGTTGGTTGTGATCCCTCGTTTCAGCTCTTTCTCTTGTTCATATGTCTATTCAGCTATTCCAACCCCATTTTATAATAGAGTCCATTTTTCTACATCTACTTTGTGATGGTATTCCATAAGCTATATTTATCTGTGTACTTGCATCTGCCCATCTCCTAAATACCATCTTTCTTTAGGGGCCCATGTAGACTTTCTTATCTTCACATTCTCCATACCACTTTTAACCAAACTTGATTGTTCTTAGAACATTATTTTCTATATGCTGCTGACTACAACTACAAATATTTAGCCCAGTTCCCCTACCTTGAGCATTATGTCCATCTCATTGCTTTACTTTTTTCCTGTCCTATAGGAATTTAGCCTGAAAATGTCCATACTTTAGCTGATGATACCAACTTACATGCAGTTGCTCAATATTTTCTTCCTTGCTTTTTCACATCAAAACCAAATCATTAATATGTTTTCTCTTTTTTATTTCTAAATTAACTGTTGAAACTGTTTGATTATCTCCATTGTCCTTGCTATGACCATTGTAAAGAAACCACGGCTGAACACTTTCTCTTCCTTCACTAATCCTTCCTCTTCCCTAGCCCGATTCTTCACACTGATTCACACACATAGATCATTTTAAGTAGGGATTTCATCATGCTATTTCCTTTCATTTCCTTTCCCACTATTTAATAAGGCCCTAAACCTTTTACATGGTTTACAGTGCTCTCTATGGTCTGTCAGCCAATCACCTCTCACTCCTGTTTATACTCTAGACATAAGGATTTTCTTCCATTCCTGAAATACATTATTCTTTTCCCCCTTCTGAACCTTCATAGACAGTATTCTTATTTCCAACAATAGTCACTCACAGCACACTCATTTCTTTTGGCTAATATTTATTCATTTTCAGCTGTTATTTTAAATATCATTTCTCAAGGAAGGATTTCAGCAATTTGTTCCTGTAACAAGGTTATATCAAGAACTATGTATCAGGAACATTTCAAAGTGTTGGAAAAACAATATTTTACAAAATATTATGGAAGCTATATTTTAGTGTGGGGAAGAAGAAGGCAATAAGGAAATATAAGCAAATAAATCCATCAAATAGCAGGTAGAGATAGACAGTATTGATACACATCCATGATGTACTGGCAAGGTAGTTGTATCGTCCAAAATATTGAGATTCTGTTTACCTGAGCTTCCTAAAAAATTAGGAAGCCCTATTTTTTTTCCATTTTTTAATGAAATGAAAATCATGGTATCAAATGATGGTGGGTATGGAGGATAGTAGAGATTTCCTAGTTCACAGCCTTGCTATATATTCCCTAAAAATCCTTTAATTTCAGGTTCCTACTCATCATCATATTTGTTATTTCTTACAAAACAGAGACTGTAAGTTCTACTGCTTTTCTGGCACAGTATGGTCACAAAATAAATGGTTTTTTTTAATTGAACTAAAATAAATTTTAAGATATGGATTTAAAAAAAATAATGATGTGGGATAGTGTAAAACAGTGTGAAATAATTGTCCAATCTGGATGACTCTATAGCTATTAACAACAACAAAAAATGGATCTTATAAAAGAAGCATATGTGTGAGAAATGATATTCATGGTTTTAAATATGTTGATTTTCATGAAGAGCTTACATAGGAAGTAGGATAAGATGGTGAGCTGAGGAGTAAAATGTAGGCTACATGGACAGGTCTTCATCAGCCTGTAAGGGTGTACGTAGGAGTTTAAGATGTACTTGTTAGTGTATTTTGTTATCTAAGATGGTGTTGCAAGTAGAAGCCAAGATTTTAACAATGAAGCCAGATATTATACCAACATTTAGGTGAAAACTGTAATGGTGATGTATTTATTAGAAAATTTAAGGATGTGTATGTGTTGTTTAAAGAATCACATCCAAACTTCCTGGTTCTAGATGACAAGTTTTCTCAGGATTTTGGCGAATTTTCACTTCTTTTCCTTAATAATAACTATCCACAATTTAGCTAAAATATCCACCCTGATACTAATTATGCCACAGTTTTTGAATTATCATGCCTCTTTTTTCTGTGATTTTCCACCAATGACTTTCTAACCTACCAAGAGCAGATGACAGCTAGACACCACATTTCTTCAACTGGGGACTAGGGCATGAGCAAGACATCAAGTGGCAACTCTACGCTGGAAATATCTTTGAGATCTGGCTATGTGTCTTAAAAATGTATGTGAATATTCTCAAAGTTTAGGTTATTCTTCATCTCACCAAGCCCAGCTCAAGGGTCAACTTTTTATTTTTTCAACTGACCAGGAAGTTTTTTTTTTTTTTTTTTAGTTAAATGATAAGCTGTGTACATTAATGCAATCATGGGATACAGTGTGGTGTTTTCATCTACAATTTGAAATATTTTCGTCAAACTGGTTAACATAGCTTTTATGTTGTTTTCTTAGTTATTGTGTTAAGATGTTTATATTCTACTTTTAGAAAGATTCACTTGTACCCTTGTAAGATAAACCGACCAGGAACTTGGTAATGTGCTCCACTTCAATTAATTGCATTTTGCACTTATGTTTCCTGTTCTGGTGTATAATCTTATAAAATTATAAGCTCACAGACAGCAACATTTGTGGGGTTTTATTTTATTTATTATTTTATTATTATTATATTTTGTACCCCAGGCTGGAGTACAAATGGCACTATTCTAGCTCACTGCAGCCTTGAACTTCTGGGCTCAAGTAATCCTTCTGATTCAACCTCGCAGGTAGCTGGGATCTGGCACTACAGGTGCAGGCCACCAAGCCTAGTTAATTCTTTTTATTAATTTTTGTAAAGATAGCTCTTACTGTGTCCCTCAGGCTGGTTTTAAACCCCTGCCTGTAAGCAATCCTCTTACCTTGATCTCCCAAAGTGCTGGGATTATTAGCATGAACCACCATGCCTGGTCTTGTGGTTCTTATTTTCTAAACACACAGTATTGATCACATTTAGTTTGATAACTACTAACTTATCTAGCTTTGGTAGTATTGCTAAAGGACAAGTATATTAAGTTCATGTTTAAATTTAGAAAATTCCTTTGGAAAGCCGATTTAAATAACACAGCATAGTAGAAAACAAGGTCAGTTAAAAAAAAAAAAGTAAGTGGCAAGCAGGCATTGGCAGCTAAATCATTTTGCAATACTCTATATTATGAGATAACTTCACATTTTTTCTTTCTCTTATCCACAATTGGCCGTGATCTCTAATTGTTCAAAGCATTACATTACTGTTACATAACAAAGCATTACATTGCCTCTTGGAAGAACTCCTATAACCTTATTCTTTATAAACTAAATATATCAACTCTTGGGATATAGGGACTGGCACCACAAGCATCATAATTTCTTTCCATTACAAGCATGAAAATCAGGGTAAAGACTAATGTTGCTAAAAGACAATGAATCCTATTAAAGTCATTTCTTCAATGTGCCCGACTAAATGTACATGTGTGAAAAAGAAAAGCTGACACCACAGGGTCCAAAAGATCTTTGCATTCTCTGGTGGCAATTTATCAAGGCAATGAAGAGCTTTCAATAAAGCTAAGTTTTATTAATGAGGTAAAGATTCTGGTTTTCTCTATTCATCAAATGCTTGGAAACATCATGACTGTTGGGGAAGAGCCAGATGCTAGAGGATTCATAAAACAGTTCTAGTGCTGTGTGTTTTTATAATTTCAAATAATGTTCTGCTGAAATTAGAATCATAGAAATGGGCTGACCTATTTTTTTATAGCATCAAGAATTTTAGTGTAAACTCTCATGAATTATTTTCATTTTATTCACATATTAATCTGCAGCTACTAGAAATTATGAGAAGAATCCAGGTTTTTTAGGATTCATTTGTGAACTGATATATTTTTTGTGACTGTTGGCTTTTAAGACTGTCCCTAGATAGACCCTCCACTCAACTCTCCATTTTTATCATTGTCCCAGAAGAGCTGACTCCACTGGTTCACTGTCTCTGTGTAAATACAGTCAGTGTGTCTACCTCACTGGGCATTGTATTGACTTACTGATGTGGGAAGCGATAAAGTAGGTAGGTGTGACTACAAGGGGAGAAAACAGTATTCACAAATATGAGAGTGAACAATGTGATGCAAATTGATCTGAACAGTAATGTTCTGAATAATGCACCCACAAAGTGGAAAAATATATACAGTACTCTGTGATTGCTCCACTCCCTATGCCTGAACTGGCATGCTGCTTGGCTGTCTTTGAACATTTGAGGGACAAAACTAAGAACAAAAGATTTGGAACACTCCAACAAGCAAATGCTCCCCTGGCTTGGCAAATTGTACAGACTTACTTTACAATTTATCACAGCTGGTTTTCCTGACCTGACTCCAGGCTGAGATTCAAGACCAGCATGTGCCTATATGTTAGCATACTCACCTATAGAGATATTTTGATAGCTTCTTTGGAAAAGTGTATCATGCTCAAACAAAAATAACTGGGAGATTTTAACCTCATAAATTATTCAATATTATTTATTTTCTTTATTTTTTAAGATGCTGATCATTTATTTTGTACCACATGTGGCTTTATGTTTCTCTGCTCAGCCAGATGATAAAGTCCTGTAGGATATAGATTTAATATGCAGTGTCTAGCAAAGAACTGCCTACCAAACATTCCTGTCTGTAACCATGTGAGAACTGGGATGAATTCATTTATGGGTAAATTCAACACTCATGTATCAGCCACTGACATTCTGCCATATTTTAGAGAGGTAAGTGGGATGAAAAACAATCTCCAGTCCATGGGAATTTCTAACTTTGTTTTTCTACAGATTTTAACACGTGCAAGGAACTGGAGATTAAATGAAGAATAAGGCACACATTATTTCTATACTTGGGTGTTACATATTCTATTGCTATAAATGATAAGTTTTTAATTTTAATTATAATTGGTGCATGCTGCAAAAATTTTATAGAACACAGTAGTATATAGAGAGGAAAAAGACCTAGTTTTTCATAGTGTATATAGAGGAAAAAGATCTCATATATCATAAAGTACTTTTTTGAGGAAGTAACATTTGAATTGAGCTTCAAAGAATGAAAGGATGAATAGGTTATAGGGGGAGAAAAGATTCCAAATGGAGTTGGAGTAAAGGTAATAATTTTAAAGAAGAAACGAGATGAAAAACATAAGCACCTAAAGGCCAAATCATCTCATGATGCTGAAAGCATCAAGGGTTAGGTGGTGTTAAGTAATGTCATCACCATTGACAAATGCTGACAAAGTTTTTTTTTTTTAAATCTATCATTTAAATCAAGTAAGCAATAATTTGTTTTAATCATGATGCCAACATGATTATGAGCCACCACTGTCACCTTTCTTCCATACTGTTAGCATTCTGCTGTTGTTATGAAAATATGTAAATCACACAAGAATAGGCATCATTCAAAATGGTAAGAAGGCTTCAGATCCCACTGTAAATTCTCACAGGTCAGACTAGGTCACCCTTACACAAACACACTTACATCTCAGGTACCCCAATGTCACCTCATGCTTAGTTGCTTCCTTGGCCACTGACGTATGTATTATGCTGACTCCTGCTCAGCTTCCTTCCACTTCCATGAGAGACAGTCTCTTCAACATGCTTTTTGTCCCTCTGTCATTACTGATTCTCTGCCCCTTCTTTCCTTTTCTCTAATTAAGTAAAAATAGGTATCTACCTTGTCTTTCTTGACCTTCCTCTCTATACCCTCTTCCTTAGCAATGTTCTAGAAACTTGGAACACTGCAGCAGATGATAGCATTCACAGTGAAACTAATCTTTTCTTCTGACTACTAAACGGCATTATGGCGTTTCTTGTCTTAATAAATTTTTAATAAGATGCATCATTGCAGTTAATCCTTAAAACAGCCCACTTTTCTCTCTGCTGCTTCTTTTCTTCCTTGGAACGCAGTCTAGGGCACAGATGACTACACAGAGCAATATTATTAATATTTATATTATGTGGACAAAAATTACAACCCTTAGGAAAGTTAAGGAATTTGCCCAAGATCACATCCCAAGTAGCAGCAGATCCAGGATTCAAACTAGACAAGCTGACTCAAGATCATAAGCCTTAATCACAACATTGCCTCATTAAAGACTGATCACAGTAAGTAGTATCAACCCCACAACAGATGGTATGTGATAATTGCATAAGTGCAAGAATTATTAAGGCATATTTTTGAATCCTCACTTCATCAGTTATTAGTTTTTTGACTCTGAGAAAATTTCTGAACAACTCTGATCTTTATTATTCATTATTAAAATTAAGATTTGAGATACTGCAACTATAGTTTTGTTATAAAGATTATATTAATATAAGCACTCAGTATTTTGTTTGGTGCAAAATCAGCATTTAAAACTATTATCCTTCTTTGGTAGTCTCCAAAATAAATGTAATTCTTTAGTAGATTCACTGTTCACTATCTGTTCTTATATTAAGTTAATAAATATGTTTGTTAAAATTTTCCTGGAAGATGTAGGTAAATTTTCTCATAGTTATTTCTGGTTATGAAGACTGGCAATGTTAACTCCCTTATAATATCCTACCATAGATATAGTGCCAGAATATTACCATTACATCTAATTTTTTCCATACCAATACTCCTGGTCCATTTTAGAACATTTTCCCCTAATTTGTTGAGCCATTGCTAAAGTTGTTTAGATTTCTATTCGCAAATGTTAACATATTCCTGTGTGAGAAATATCAATCACCGTTTGTCAGTTAGTGTGAATATGTATATTTTAAGCAATAAGATTCAGCTGGTCAGACTTTTCAGGGCAAACATTTCCTGTGTTGTGATTGTCCTGAAGACAGACTGGCTTTACCCACTGTGAGAAGCCCAGATAAAAATTGATCCAGGCTTGCTACCTGTAGTATAGTGGTTATGGTGCCAGCCATATACACCGAGGCTGGCAGGTTGGAACTGGCCTGGGCCAGCTAAACAACAATGACAACTGCAACAAAATATAGCTGGGCGTTGTGGCAGGTACCTGTAGTCCCAGCTACTTGGAAGGAGGAGACAGGAGAATTGCTTGAATCCAAGAGTTTGAGGTTGCTGTGATCTGTGATGCCACAACACTCTATGGAGGGCAACATAGTGAGACTCTGTCTCAAAAAAAAAAAAAAAATTGATCCAAAAAAATTAAAAAGTTGTTTTTATTTAGTCATTAGGTTAAACTATAAAAGGAATCCCCATTTATTTAGCCCCATTTACTTGTGTATTTAATTGTATTCATTTTGTTTTCTACATATATGAATATATATATAATACACATATATATATAAACATTTTTTATATATAAGTATCTCCATGATTTTCTCCTTATTTCTTATCCTTATCTTTTCTAAACTAAAATAACTTCAACTTTTTAAAAAATGTCTGCTCTTTTTTTTTTTTATAGTTTGACTATTATCACAATCCCTTGATTCAGAGGCATTTTGGTTATTTCACCATTGGTCAAGGAATAAACTACTGGAGCCTCATTATCAATATTAACATTTCTTCAACATCCATACCATGCAGCTCCCTGATGGACTGCATACTCAACAATCCTTTTCACTTTTAAAGTATGGAATCCTTCCATGTCAGCACATTGTTTATTATTATCACTGATCCTAGACTGGAGTTTGTGCAGGGACACAAAACTGTGTCTTTATTCACCATGTTCTAAGTATTGCAACAGAATTCTACATGATAATTTTTTTGCAGGCTTCCACCCATGCCTCTATTCACTGCTGCTAGCATGCTGTTCAAGAAATTATTTTATTTGTATTTTATCTTCATTGGTTTAAAGATATTCTGGACACAAGGATGAATTAATGAACTCATGTTAGGGAAAAGCACATGATATAAACAAATTTTGATGAGAATTCCAGCTGGAAGATGACCAGAACTGTTACCAAGGAATGACAATATCTTGCATTTTTCATCCAGTCCAGCTTCTCTGCAGTGAGCATGAGCCAATGGTGTGTTTATGAAACCAACCAGGGAGCTGTTCCTGGTTTCATCTTTTTTGTTAGCTTAATGAAGGAATGGTAAGAAATTCACTTTTTGAGAATAATGTGGATTCAAGTCATTGCCTATTTACACTTAGGCATGCCTGCTGCATTAGCACACTCCAGCAATGACTTTCTGTCCTCGGCATCCTCAATTCCTGTAAGGGCTATCCCATGAGATGTACTTGGTGTATTGATGAGGCAGTACTGCCCAAAC
The DNA here is from genome assembly GCA_963575145.1 of Galago senegalensis. Classification (NCBI taxonomy): domain Eukaryota; kingdom Metazoa; phylum Chordata; class Mammalia; order Primates; family Galagidae; genus Galago; species Galago senegalensis. The sequence goes on from CAUYTI010074045.1 coordinate 12,747, forward strand.
AGTGATGTTTCATCAGTATAATAGACTTATTCTAGCATCAGATTTTCTGCAGCAAACACCTTAGCAAACTTGTCAGTTTCTTTACTGTTTTGTGATCAGCAGATGCTTTATCACTGCACATCCTTAATGTTTAACACTGTGTTTTTCACCAGCTGCAACCATTCTAGTGACTACTTTCAGATCCCTTCAATTTTCAGTTTATTGTGACAGGTCTTTGCTTGTTTCAAGATTGGCACAGCTTTAGGTGGTGCATATTCACTGGGGTGCTGATAGATCTACTCTGTCAAGACACAGTTGAGATGTCCATTTTTAGTTCTATATAATTTATTTCTATTTTTCATTAAACACAGAACTTCAACAGTTCATCCTATTTCTTCAGTGGTCATTCCAACATCATACTCTTCTGTAAGACACTTCACCCTTATGCTGCCATCTAATTTCTTCAACATCTTGACTTCCTTTGTTAATCGATAAATATAAATGCATCTTTTTTTCTCTTTTAGCACTGTTACCCAAATGGGTATCTGCAAGCCTTTGTGACATCTTGGACAATATCCTTATACCACAAAGCAAAGAATAATTGAAAAAAAATTAGCGAATGATATAAACAGGTCTCTGCCCCACTCAGGGCATCATGAGGTACCTGTCCTTGGCATGTCATCCTGCATACATGCCATTTCATTACCTTTTATGGGCATTCTTGTATGGGGAATCAGGGTGTTCAAAGATATATACAGCTTCTTGTTTTCAAAATGTGTTTGCATTTAGCAAGATATTGAATTTTCACAAGAGTCATTCAAAGAGTTTCCAAGACATTAGGAAATATAACCTCTCTCAGCTTGGGTTACTTCACCACAGATTAATTTAGTGTTAGCATCCAAAGAAGGAAAGATTTCAAGCCATTTCCTTGAATTCATCTCCTCACTTCTCTAAAACAGAAAGGTTGTAAAATGAATGATCATGATCAAAGTTAGCAATTGAAATGGACATATAAAATTAATTCCCACTCTTATTTCTTTCCCTCTGAAGGGTGAAATTTGTTGCCTATTTCTGTAAGGAGTGCTCTTCTCTCAATATTCCCTTCCTTCCACCCCTATACACATAGTATGAATATTACATTGATCCATAACTCAGTATTTTGAAATAAAAATACAGTTTTAGTGTTTTTGCTGCATTTTTCTGAGGGTTACTAGTATAGTTCAAGTCAACATCACAGGTTAGAGGATACCCTATGGAAAAATAATTTTCAGGTTTCAGATTTTCTAAATATATTTTTGGAGCTATATACTGAATATTCTAAGGTGTTAGGACCAACCTACACCTTACAAAGATAATAAATGCAAACAATACAGAGGTTGACCAGTGATATTTGATTTAATACATGATCATTGTTTTTTTTACCAAAACTTATGAAAATTTACATTATATCAATTTTGATGGCAAATAAGTACACCATAAACATTGGAAAATAGTTTTCTTGGTTTAAAAATTATTGAGGGATTGTGGTCCTATGGTGTATTCGACTTGGGCTAAGATGGATAAAAGCTGAAATAGACAGAAGCCAACTTTGATCTAAAGCCTAAAATGGTGGTTTAGTCCACCCTCCTGGATATACGAAACCACATTTAGCAATTCTTTGTTACTTTCATTTCCTTTGCTTTAAATCTTTTATATGGATCAATGGCAAGAGTTTCAGAAGAAGTCCTGATTTTCCAGTTCCATGGAACGAAATACCTTGAAATAGGTTTTCTCAAAAAAAATCACCTTTTTTTTTTTTTTTTGCTATTTAGTTAAAGAGCTAGGAGGACAATCCAAGTTTTATGACTTGTAGTACAAACTTTCTTCTATTCTAATTTAGCCACCACATAGATAATATAGTTTTTTCTCATTACCTACATTTAGTAAACCATTTACATTCTGTGCTCAGTTAAATAGATTTTTAATAATAACTTTTAATTAAACTGCCCTCCTTAATGATTTTATTTTAAATTTTATTCAGCAAAACTTGACCCTTTAGACTACCTCATTCATAATTAACTCTATACTTGGTTTCCCTGCTACCATTCCTTTTAATCTTTTATTAAAACTTTGCTTAGCAAACATTTATTTGTAGCCAGTAAGGATTACATGAGTTCATGTTGCAACTTCTCACAGCATTCTACACTTGCTTCCTTTCTCCTTTCTTTTCCTCATCTCCCTCACCCTCTCCCTTCTCCTCCTTTTTCTTCTCATAATTCTTCTTCATCTTCTTTTTTGTATGACTCAAATAATTTATAAGTTCTTCATCCATGAGGAGTGTCCTTGTTCATTTCTGAAGCCTAAAGACATAACTCTTTTGTTCACCTTGCTGTATTCAGTTCTTAAGATAGTTCCTGGAATATAATAGGCACTCAACAAATATTTAATAATTCATGGGACTTATGTTTACTGAGCACTTATGTACAAAATTTTCTAAGAGCTTTACATGTGGCATTTTACTTAATGCTAAGAAAAATTAAAATTTCATCATGTGCTATCTACTTTTCCACTTTTTATTAAGAAATTAGTTTTTCTTTTCATTGAAATATTGAAATATTTCAAAAACTGATCTTTTCTTGATAGAAGGAAAGAGTTGGGGATAGGAAACTGGTTCATCTTTGTATCCCTTGTCTATATCCCTCAATAGATGCCAAAAATAATTTGTGGATATTTACTTTTTCAACTCAGTATTCACTGATAGATAAGTTTTTATTTTGTTTTATTTTATTTATTTATTTTGAGACAGAGTCTCACTGTCACCCTGTGTAGAGTGCTATGGCTTCACAGTTCACAGCAACCTCAAACTCTTGGGCTTTAAGCGATTCTCTTGCCTCAGCCTCCCAAGTTGCTGGGACTACAGGTGCCCATGACACACCTGGCTATTTTCTTTTTGTTGTCATAGTTGTTTAGCAGGCCATGACTAGGTTTGAACCCACCAGCCCCAGTATTGTGGCCAGCACCCTAACCACTAAGCTCTGGGTGCTGAGCTGATCAGTTTTTATTTACCACTTATTTAATAATTTCTAACTTTAGATTTAATTCTTAATTACAGAGGTTGAATTTCTTGAAATGAATAAATATATATATCTTCAATTTTGGGAGTTTTGATAGTAAAAGACAGGGGACAAGTTTTATAATTGTAGTATTTTTTCCTAAGCAAAGAGAACCTCCTCCTACTAAACTCTAAAGACAAAGAAGACAGACTGGAAAGGGTGGACAATGGCTCATGCCTCTTGCTGGTTTTTCAATGATTGCTTCACTATTTTGTGAAGAGGAGCCACCTACTTGTCTCAATCATGTCCAAAGCACTTACCACACATCATAAGTACATATAAAACTGATACTTAGTGAGCATCTCACTATGTGTCTGACTCAAAGATAATAAAATCTTGGTCTCTCAGTCTGTCAGTGACAGAGCTAAAACTATATTTAGGCACTGTAGTCTCAGAACAGAAGATCTAATCCACAAAATATTTCCTCTTCCACAAAAGTATCAAGCACATGGCACTACAAATTATGGTTTGTTTACTGCTATATCCCCTTTAGTTATAATAGTTCCTGGCACATATTAAACACTCCATAAATGTCATGTTATTCATCTACCACATATCAAGTGAGATTCTATGTATGTCATTATTATTGTTTTGGGTGGCACCTTACTCGACAATTACCACTCCCCTATTTAGAGCTTAAAGTTGAATAAATGAGTCAATGTTAAAAACTGTCTTCAGAAAATATATTTAATTTTTCAAAATGTTATTAATGAGAAGAAAAATTAGGAGTTATACAAAAATATATCAGAAACACCTGCTAATGTGTTGTGAGTTAACTAGTTTCTTTGAAAGAGTAGTAGGATCTGCCCTGAAGACTAAAGCATGAGTAGGTGTTACATGTGCAAAGAAGAGTTGTCAGAGCCTCCTGGGCAAAGAAAATGTGGAAATGCATCCTCAGTGTGGGAAAACAAAAGAAAGATCAATGCAATTACAAGGAGAATGTAAGAAAGTTTTAGAGAAGATAGAGCTTAAGAGGTAAACCAAGTTTTGGAAACATAAAGTTGTGTGGATTGCTTGAACCTTCTCCTATTTAGTCTAAAAGCTGTGTACCTACATTAAAAACATTTGAACAGGGAGGTGACTACCAAGAACAACATGAATACTGGCAGAAAACAAGGATTCCTGGGTCAGAGACAAAGGACTTTATTACTCATAGCAATACACCAGCAGTGCCTCAGCTTTTGTGCCCATTCTGTGAAATCCAGTTCTCACAGGGTGAGGCAGAGGGAAACAGGTGACATTACTATCCTGGTGGTACACCCTTAGATATGGGATCTAATCTGTAACAACAAGCACCAAGCCTGTCTGGCCTTCACTCCAGACGGAGACATTGTCTTTGTTATTTTGGACAGGAAACTAACCTGCCATTAGACTGGGCTGTGTGCACACAGAGCGAGACACCATCTCCATCCTTCAAGGCCATTTGCTCTACAAATATCTATGATAAAGTAATGCAATAGAAGGGGGTCAATGTCCCTTCTCATAAGATGTGCAGAAATACAAGAACACTGTGGGGAGCAGTCTCCTATTAATGTTGTAACATTTCATTTTCCACAAACCTAAATAAAAAAAACTTTATAAAATGAAAGACCTGGTCTTCTGGTCTTCCTGTAAATTTCCCCTGTTTTTCGCCAACTGATTGTCATATATAATTGACGTAACTGTTTCAATGGTCATTCCCAGACAGATAATAGAAACAGTTTTTAGCTGCTTATACAGCTTCACAGGTGTACATGTAATTGTATAAGCATACTAAGGACTTTTCAATTAACTGCCACAAATTAAGTAAAGAGAATTACTGATCACTCACTGGGCGCATATTTTTAAATGTTATATCCCAAATTGAGGATGAGCTCTTTTTAATTTTAAACGCTCTCTTCCCTTAAAAATATCCATAGCCTTTTCTATGTTGGAAATTCTCCAATGAGAGGAGGTAGAATGAAATTTTTATCACCAGTAATTTGAAAAGAGTTAAGAACTATTAATTCTTACATAATTTTATCTCAAGGTGGCTATAAGAAATTATTTGGTACCTGAAGCGAGATTAAGTAAATTGTAATTTTTCAGTATATCTGCTTCTAAGCCATTTGTGTATGTAGCAAGGCAGCTTTCTCTTTTTTTTTTTCAAAGATATAACTGATAATTCGATGGCTACTTTTGGCTATTAGACTTTGCAGTCAGATATCCTGGAGGATTTTTATTTCATTTACAAGTGTAATGTGTTTGCAAACAGAACAGATTTCCCTTTCTTGAAAGGCTTTGTGTTAGAAAAGGAAATAAATGCTAATATGCTCACAGATGGCGGCAGCAGAACTGGGGAAATTAACTCCGATGACATTCATCGACAAGCATATACTATGTGTGACTTTTAGACCATGAGCTCTCTCACACAATGTAAGGGGAAAATAAGAAGTTTGGAGGTGGAGGAGCAATGCGGCAAAAGATTGACTTTAAAGATGTATAATGTTTATGTTTGTGTGTGAGAGAGAGAGAGAGAATGATTTTATTTCCTGGGAGCTATGAGATGGCTAGTCCCGAACTTATTTTGAAAATAGCCTATTGAAGTCAGGAAAATAAATCTTGAACAACAATAAATACATCACTTCATTTTTTTATTTCAATTATACTACATTCTTCTTTAAAAACCAAAAGTACCAAAAGTAATTGTGTTATAATTATTTTGAATATATTGAAACTTTAAAATTTGAGAAAAGAATAAGAAATATGAACCAATGGAAACGTTAGGAACAGGGGAGATTGGGGATTTTCAGTGGGGGCAATAGGGCCTCTATAGGGGAGAAAATTGGCGTGGGGCTGGGGGGAGGTGAAAGAAGCAACTTAGATGTTACAGTGGTTTTGGCCCTACAGAAATCAAAGCTAAAGATAAACATTATTTCCTTAAGAAGTTTAATAGCTCTGGGCAGCACCTGTGGCTCAAAGGAGTAGGGTGCTGGCCCCATATGCCAGAGGTGGTGGGTTCAAACCCAGCCCTGGCCAAAAACTGCAAAAAAAAAAAAAAAGTTTAATAGCTCTTATTAGCTTATTAGTGTATCTAATTATAAAAATGTTGTGAAACTTATATAGATAAGATATGTCAAAGATATTTTAACTCACTAAAAAACTAATATTTAAAAGCAAACCTACACATGTCAATATGTATGTATATATACACATACATGTACACACACACATACATACACATATATGATGACAAGTAAGTTTGAGAACTTGTACTAAAAAAAGGGCTACATACATCAATGCTGAATATCACTATAATCATCTTTGACGTATTCCCCTTGGGAAGCTATGCACCAACCCCAGCACCAGGTCTTTTCAAAGCAATTTTGAAACATTTTTTTTTTTGGAATGACCATTGGAATTATCGTCCTGTGGCACATAAAAACATGTAGCAACAATAATGAACACCACTCAGCAAGACACCTTCACATGTTCACATGAACACAGCTGTGGGACACTGATATACCGAGGTTATGAAATCTTACTGAGCTGTTTGTACAGTGATGTCAACATAAGGGCCCAGTGGCAAGTTTTTAACTTTGTCAGACCTGGTACAGTAGCTTCTACCGTCATTCCAGAAAAAGAGTTCCAGAATGCCGTGATATATTTCAGATGTTTTCTTTAAATAAATTCATTTCCAATGTAATCCCTACTGAAAACAATTTAGGAAATTGTGCTGTGAAATATTTTATAGTGATAGATTATTATTTAAAGGTAATGCTTCTCTTCTCACTTGATTTCAGTGTCTTCCAATATGTAAATTAAAACATAAGAACAGGAAATATTTCAAATTCACATTAATCCTTTGAGCCTAGAAAAGATTAAACTAATTTTATTAATTGACCTAAAATAATGAAATAAAATAAGCAGCCTAGATAAGAGTTCTTTTAATGAATCTTTATTTTATCCTTTTAGTAAACACAGAATTTTAACACGTTTTAATGAAGAATTTTGGACTCATCGATGTTTTTCAGAATTTTTTAGTAACGGAGCAACACTGACATCCAGGAGTTAGTTAAGTGAATCTCAGCAACGTGACTGGTAGAAATACACTCACCCATAGTGAACACACACACACACACACACACAGATCAATGTCACTGAACAGGAATTCCAGGATATTCTTTGCCTTTTTCTTCTCCTAGGTTGAATAATTTTAGAACATAAATTATTAAAAAAACACCTTAATGTTGCTTATAACATTCTCCATATGATGTTCTATGTTCCAGTGAATACACCACCATTATCCCACTGCCACTCTATTCCCTAAGGTTTGCTTCCAAAGCTCACCAATATTATGCAAACAAATCACGCTTTGAATGCAGCCCTCTTCCCAGGAGAGGGCAGTGAGGCAATAGATTAGAAAATGAAATTATAAAATAAAGACTAATGACATCAGGGAAATGTAATACCATATTTATCTCTGTATCTTTTCATAGTCACAGTAATCATAATTCTTAATCAAACTATTTTCTTGATTTATTTATAAGAAAAAAAAAAGAGCACATCTTTTCCAGGCATTCCATAGCTTCCAAAGGCATTCATTGTATGTCCTGAAGGTCAGGTGCGATGTAACAACTAACAGTCTAAAATTACATGCTAATTCTAAGGTGTAAATGGCAATTAAAACTCATGACCTGGAAAAGGAATAAGCATCCAGGTGTCTAAAGGATCTGAAAGGTAAGTAAGCAAGAAAGTAAATAAATCACTCTGCTCACAAGTAGTTACATTTCAGAAAGAACTATGCATCTTATAGTCTAGTTTCTTGTTGGTAACTTCAAGAAATAGTTTAACAACTTAAATGCTTGAGGACAAATAAGGTTTGGACCTTGAGAAACCCTAATATTCCATTCCTCTTATACAATGCTGTATACTGAAGCAAATCATTCCCATAACCCTCAGCTTTTTCTTCTTCTTCTTTTTTTAAAATTTCTTATAGCATAACTGTGTACATTAATGCAATCATGGGGTACAGTGTGCTGTTTTCATACACATTTTGAAATACTCTCATCAAACTGGTTAACATAACCTTCATGTCATTTTCTTAGTTATTGAGTTAAAACGTT
>CAUYTI010074046.1:0-14175 GCA_963575145.1 Galago senegalensis
TGAGGCAAGAGAATCACTTAAGTGGAGCCTATGGCTCAAAGGAGTAGGGCACGGGCCCCATATGCTAGAGATAGTGAGTTCAAATCCAGCCCGGCCAAAAATAGAAAAAAAAGTTGTTTGACTTAATAGAAAAAAAAAAAAAAGAGAGAGAGAGAGAGAATCACTTAAGTGCAAGAGTTTGAGGTTGTGAGCTGTGACACCACAGCACTCTACCCAGGGTGACAGCCTGAGACACTGTCCCAAAAAAAAAAAAAAAAAAAAAAGGAATGAATAAATTCTGGAGTGCTCTCTACCCTCCCTCTGTTTGCCTAGAAGCAGGACATAAACAAAAAGTGTCCTGGCCATTGATTCCCTCAACCCCCCAGAACAAAGCTTAACCATTTCATGAAGACAGTTTTGGGTGCTCATTTTTAGTGTAGAGATGACACAAGAGGAATTTATATTGGCAGGCTTTGCTAACTACCCTTCATCCGCCATTTATTTGCTTTCCCCCCAAATGCTTGCCCACCCATAATGATTCAAAGTCCCAGTCAGGCATGGTGGCTCACATCTGTAATCCTAGCACTCTGAGAAGCTGAGGTGGGCAGATGGCTTGAGCTCACAAGTTCAAGACCAGCCTGAGCAAAAGCAAAACCCTGTCTCTACCAAAAAATAGGAAAAGTATCCGGGTGTTGTGGCAGGCATCTGTAATCCCAGCTCCTAGGAAGGCTGGGACAAGAGGGTCATTTGAGCCCAAGAGTTTCAGATTGCTGTGAACTATGACACCACGGCACTCTATCGTATCCAGGGTGGCAGAGTGAGACTCTGTCTCCAAAAAAAATAAAAACACTCAAAGTCCTTTTCTTTTCTTTTTTTGGTCTTGTCACTTCTCTAAAAGTTCACTGCTCTTTGTTGAAGATGTTATATAAGCTGAAATTCAAAGCCACTCCTTTGGGAACCACTCATGCTCTGCCTGTCTCCCGTGTACATTGGGAATACACAAGTTAACGGACTCCAGTTTTCTCTGGTTAACCCGTCTTTTGCAGAGAGGCGTTCATTCCAACTAAGAACCCATTGGGGCTTATTATTCCTCCCTCTGTAGCTCTTTGTCTTTCTGTTTGTTGATCATCTGCTCGGTGAGAAAGAATTGGTAAATTAGATTCGAAACTCAGAGAGAATGATTTGTAACTCATTGTTACACGAATGTAACACGAATTGTTTCAAAGTCTGGGACAGTAGACCAGAGGGATCAGGAACTTGGGCTTTAACTGTCGGGGGTTGGTTGTAGGGTCTTTGAAGGAGAGGAGTCATCATGGAAGTCCCTGTAGGTCATATCAGGAAAGAGTTTTGTATTTATCCCCAAAGCATTGAGAAACCGTGTCCAACCAAGTGTTTGAAACAGAGAAGGGTGTGTTCAAATTCGCACTCAGAAAGCTTATGTGACTCTTACCTCTGTCCCTGACTCGTTGGGTGTGAATTGGAGCAAGTCCTTTATCCCGCCTGCGCCTCTTCAGCTGTAAAATGCCACCTTTACCTGTTGTTGTGAGAACCAAATGAGATGTGTTTCAATGCCTGAGTGATATTTGGAACATAGCGGGCTCTCAGCAGATGGTCATGGCATTCAGCTCTGCAGGAAAGGAAAAAGAAAAAGACCCAAGGGAAACAAAGATCGAAGAGAGAAACAGAAGGCAAGGTGAAGACCAGGAAGTGAGGTTAGCGTGTTCTTAAAACCCAAGCAGGTTAGTGCTAAGTAAGAGAGTGGGCTGGGCCTCCGGGCTTTGAAATTAGACTTCAGAGGCCCCTGTCCTTTCATCTGCAACCCTTTGAAGTGCTAGTCTTCCGTAAAGCATTCTATGCTCTTCAGCACTGATAAATTTTTCAGCAGCTCCGCTTTCAATTGGGCTGAATATCTAGAGCACAGTTATTCTCTGAACTAAAAAAAAAAAAATAGTGATCACAGCAAACTCTCATCTCCCAGTTTAGTGTTTGAAGCTTGCTGAAATCTAGGCCCAACGTGAATCTAATTCTTACAGCTCCCCAGCCTGAAGGATACTTAAAACATTTCCCCGGATCACCATCTAGCCCAGGCTCCCTCAGGTGGCTTGTGGGGACCCTTCTGATCCCCTTTCTACCTGTCTCTTTCATGTCCTCTCACTGTTCCTGGCTTTGTACGCCATGCTCTCATAGAAAGGATGACCTGGAGGCTCTGTTCTTCCTCCCTACACATCAACTACATCTTCTAACCCATGCTTTTGCTCAGAAGTGTCCCCTGCCCCCACTGCCATCTCCACCGGGAAGCTTCTGATGCCTCTGGTTAGGAGACATAACCCCCTTTCACAGCCTGCCTCCACGCCTCACATCGGAGGTCCTGGTTCCTTTGTTTGACTCCGAGCTCTTTGTATCCATTGTACTCAGCGCCTGGCTCGTAGAAAGCTGGCATTACAATGAGTGAGCCCTTTGATCCATGTAAACTGCTCACTCTTGATTCTGGGACTTTACCGTTCTTATTGTGGTAAGTTCTCTGCATTTTCAGAATTGCCGAAACTCTCGCTGCATGTATTAGATATCTCTTCCTGTTGCCGTGTATTTCACCATCTGGTCAAGTCTTTCCCATACACAAAGTGCTCAGAGAAAGACAATAGCGTATACAGCTCTCTATCCCAAACCTTTAATCCAATGTCCAACCCATGCGTGGGCTTGATAAGTAGTTATCGGTGGTGAAGATGTTCATTCCGTCTTCACCCTAATTTTCCACTTTCTTTCCATCAAATCCTACTCATCGTTAAGCTCTACCCCTAATAACGTAGCGTTTGCTGCTTTTATTTTTCTTTGGAACACTTGATCATTCTCTGTGGTTTACTTTCATTTAACTACCCTAGGTGGGTACATGACGTATCTCATACAAGTATTTTTGTGTTATAAAATTGCCTGACGTTCTTTTGTAACACTGCACTTGTTTGATATGTAAAATCCTTTTTCCTTGTTAACCTTATCAGGTAGGGATGAGCAGGAAAGAAAAGGCGTACAAGCAGGTGGATGATTTGTGTAAACATGTTTGTGAGAATGTGACACAAGGGTTTGGGGGGTTTGGAGAGTGGTCAGGAGAACGTGAAACTGAAAGGGATTTTTATAGAACTGTATTTAAGGATTAGCTTCTTAAATAATTGTCGTATTCATGATTTCATGAGGATGCTGAAAATGCTACAAAAAGGTGGAATAAAACTAGCCATGGGGTGGGGGTGGGCGCAGGGGTGGTGGCTCACCCCTGGAATCGTAGCACTCTGGGAGGTCAAGGGGGGTAGATTGCCCTGAGCTCATGGGCTCGAGACCAGCCTGATCAAGAGTGAGACCACATCTCAAAAAATAGCCGGGCATTGTGGCAGGCGCCTATAGTCCCAGTTACCAGGGAGACTGAGACCGAGGATGGCTTAAGCCCAAGAGTTTGAGGTCACTGTGAGCTATGACACCACAGCATTCTCCCAAGGATGACAAAGTGAGACTCTGTCTCAAAAACAAAACAAACAAACAAACAAAAAACTAGCCACAGAGACAAAGACAAAAACATTCCCTAGGCTAGAGAAAGCAGAGACACGTGGGGGTCAGAGCCTTGGTGTCAAACCATCCAAGTTCCATTCCTTACTCCCCTAGTCCCTGTGGGACTCCAGCACGTAACATCCTCATTTCACATTTCAATTGCTTCTTGTATAACAGGACTGAGAGTACCTGCCACTTCGTTCAAGGCCTGAGACAAATTGGCTGTTAATGACACAAATTGGCCGTTAATGACACGGATACAAAATAAGGATAAGAATACGGGAGACTGAAGTGTAGAATTATCACAGCTGAGTAACTAAGGAAGCAGGAGGCTTTTCACGGAGCCTAAGAAGGGTATGAAAGGAGCCGTGGAATCAGTGGTGGCTGAAAATGAATTAAATAAGGAAGAGCAAAGGCCTACTGGGGAAGGAGAACAAGGAGAATGAAGAAGCAATAATCTAGGGCCTAGGAAAATCCTTGAACTGCCCTGAAACACACTGCCATTCATTCATAAAGTATAAGAGTACTTTGTCTTCAACTGGGAGCTCGAAGACCAGCTAATCCCCAACATGGTAGGTGAGTCACATTGCTATGGAGATGCTGTTAGAGAGGCAAAGGGCTCTCAAAGGTTGTTTACTAAGTCACCCGGCTCCACCCTTTTACTTTCAAATCTATGTTCAGGGTATACATGTTTCTTTTCTTCTATAGAGACAGAGTCTCACTTTATTGCCCTCGGTAGAGTGCTGTGGCATCACAGCTCACAGCAACCTCCAACTCTTGGGCTTAGGTGATTCTCTTGCCTCAGCCTCCTGAGTAGGTGGGACTACAGGAATCCCCCACAACACCTGGCTATGTTTTGTTGCAGTTTGGCTGGGGCCGGGTTTGAACCCACCACCCTTGGTATATGGGGCTGGCACCCTACCTACTAAGCCACAGGCACAGCCCTAAATAAATGTTTCTTTCTTTTTTTTTTATTTCTTATAGCATAGCTGTGTACATTAATGCAATCACAGGGTACAGTGTGCTGTTTTCATATACATTTTGAAATACTCTCATCAAACTGGTTAACATACCTTCATGTCATTTTCTTAGTTATTGAGTTAAGACATTCATACTCTGCTTTTAGAAAGATTCACTTGTACCCTTGTAAGATAAACCATAGAGGTGACCCAACCCATTACCCTCCCTCCCCCCATCCACCCGCCTCACCTCCTCTCTCCCACAAAAAGTTTTTATTTTAGATATTTTCCATCTCTCAATTTTTCTTTATCTTTTCTTTTCTTTTTTTTTTGGAGACAGAGTCTCACTAGTCACCCTCAGTAGAGTGCTTTGGCATCACAGCTCATAGCAACCTCTAACTCTTGGACTTAAGCAATTCTCTTGCTTCAGCCTCCCAAGTAGCTGGGACTACAGTCTCCCACCACAATGCCCGGCTATTTTTTGATTATTGTTGGCATTCTTGTTTGGCAGGCCCGGGCTGGATTCAAACCCACCAGCCTCTTGATGTATGTGGCTGGCACCCTAGCCACTGAGCTACAGGTGCCAAGCTACTCTCAATGTACTTTTATTGGAAGTATATTTTTCACATAAAAATGATTTACATAGTAGCAGATGCCAAATCAAAATGACCTTAATCTAGATGATTTTTTTTAAGTAAAAGCCTTTTTTACATGTTATTAAGTAAAACTACTGTTACTTAGTGCATATGCAAGTACAATGTACCTATTTAATTTTCAGATGTTTTTAAAGGTGATGAGAAGTTATAATTAAAAATAAAAGTGATTATATATTTATTAAATTTATATAGTTTGGGGGTAGGTTTTTTTTCTCTTTAATTTGTCCTAAAGTATATTTCATGATAATGTTAGTTTCACTGGGGGAAAAACAAAAGTGAGAGAGGGAAAAAAAGAATTTCATTGTCAGGTAAGTTTAGAATATTATGGTTTTCTGCCAGCTTTTTCAGGGCTTTTTTTTTTAGAAAGAGTCTCACTACATCACCTTCAGTAGAGTGCCATGGCGTCACAGCTCACAACAACCTCAAACTCTTGGGCTTAAGTGATTCTCTTGCCTCACCCTCCCAAGTAGGTGGGACTACAGGTGCCCACCACAACACCCAGCTATTTTTTTTGTTGTTGCAGTTGTAATTGTTGTTTAGCAGGCCCAGGCCAGGCTTGAACCTGCTAGCCTCTGTGTATGTGGCTGGGACCCTACCCACTGAGCTATAGGTGCAGCCTTTTTCAGGGCTTTTAATATGGTAGCAGGTTATTGTAGAAATTTATATGTTAAGTCTTAAAGGTCTGAACTATGACAATTACAAAGATAGTTGAAATGAATGGCTATTTAGGGAGTTATTACGGGACTGGGATCAATATGGCTTCAACATTTAGTTGATGGGAGAGTAAAGCAAAGGATAAATGAAGAGTAATCTCCAACTTTTCCTGTTTGGCCAACTGGGTAGATGGTGATGTCATTATGGAAAGATTGCAGGAGAAAGACCAAATTTGAGAGGAAGATGATGAAATCATTTAAATACTATCAAATTGAAGACCTATGAGACATTCAAATGGGCATGTCCAAGAGATAATTGGGTATGTCTTTGTGTTGAGAAAAGGATTTAAAAGATTTCTGAGTCTTTAGGGTATTTGTGATAGTCAGAAATCACAGGGTGAATATCATCCCACTGGAGAAGAGAAAAGGGCCAAGAATGACACCCCGAGAAACATCAATATTGAGATAAGTGATAAAGGAACCCAAACACAAAGACCAATAGATTTTTTTCAGAGACCGTGGGACAGATGATGTTTCTTTCCACTAAGATAATTAAAAAGAGAAATACCTACAAATTTTGTATCTTGCTTTGATTCACTTATCACTCTCTAAGTCATACCCTAACTACTATATGTTTCTTAAGTCTGTAATAGGTAGGGAAAATTCTCTAAGTCTAGTGTAGGGATGGTGATGGTACTGTCTTAGGATTTTTGTATTATTTTACAAATATGTTTATATTCTAACAAATTCTTAAGAAAATTGAAAAGATAATTTTTCCTTTGCCTAGAACTGTTTCTAGTATACTAAAATAACAATTAATGATGAAGAAGTGTTATTTGAAATCACCTTATATTTAGAAAAAAAATAATCTAGGAAATTCTGACTCGAAAGAAAACCGTTTCACATGTACTATGAGATCACAAAGTCTTGGACTCACATCTATTTATTTGAACTCTTCAATGGTGAACTGGAATGGGAATGAAAAAATACTTGACTCAGACTCACGTTTTGGGAAGGATCTTCCAAAATACAGTAATATTTTGAGTTTCATGCCAAAATGAATTATGTCTAGCAAATATTTCAAGATAATATTAGTGGTAAATTGAATTGAGGCAATAAAAGATTGATCTTTTATTCCTACCTTGAAATTTCACACTTCACCGCAAACTTGTATGTCTGCTAAGTCATAAAAGCATGATCTTCAAGCACTTAAGTACCTCTGGTCTACTATGGGTAGTATTCAACTCAGGTTGGGAAATAACTGTTTCAACTAATCTGTAATATGTGATATTAACATACACCTGCATCTTAGTAATTATTACTTTAGTGCTCGTGAAATTGCACTCAGCAGGTTAGGATAAAAGAGTCAGTAGGTTGGTTATTGATTCCTATAGAATTTTTTATACTCATACATATCCTCAAATATTTTTAGGAAGAATTACAATGTTTGAAAAATAACTTAGAAGTTTGATATAATGTATCTTTACAGAATAATTAATTTTTAGCATTAATCCAGTGTTTAGATAAACAAGAGACAAATTCGTATACCTGTAAATATAGTACTGCTGTTCAAAAACCGTTTCTGGTAAAACTCACAGAACTGTGATTACTATGCTATTATAGAGATGGGCTATGGGTCAAAGATATGCCTTTGTCTTTTAAAGTCTATATTGTATATTAAGAGAAACATGCAGCAGAGTGAATTCATTTTAACAGGCACTATTTTTTCAAAACATTGGAAACTTCTAATGATATTTGGCAATATATATGTAGATGTGCATAAAAATACAAATTCTTGCCGTCTGACATGGGTTTTTCTGGCTTTCTGTGCCTTAATCATTCAATGTTTTGCTCTTGGTCACCTAAACTTTCACTAATTGAATTTTGAGTTTTCCCAGTTTGTGTTTTAACCAGTTTTTGTTCCTTTTTTTCTTTCTTTCTTTTTTCTTTTTTTTTTTTGTATTTTTATCATTCTGGTAATAGGGCATTTCTGATCTGCAATTGTTCTGTAACATATGTGAGTAAATTTTAAGTGATATCAAAAGCATAATATGAATATTCATTTTACATAAGATATAGTTAAGTATTTTTAAATCAATTACCTAGAGTTTTGAAATTTTTAAAACAAGTAAGAGAACATACTATGTGAACCTAGTCTGTGCTTATTTTCCACACTGAATGTGTACAGTTTTACTTTAACAAAAGCTTTCAGACTTTCCAAAAGTGTAGGTTTTAGGGAAATGTTTTAACTTTGTTGCACAGAAATGTTTGCAGATCAGCATTGCTAACTACCAAAAAAAAAAAAAAATGTAACAAACAGTATCATCTGACTTTTAGTTGTGCTTCCTATGTTGCTGCAGTTAAATTCTGTGCATCAAAATAATCAGCCTTCATGTACTAGATGTGACTCAATTGCATCTTAAGTTTTTATTGAAAATTTGCAAACTGAGTGAATCTTAATCTTTCCATATAATTTTATAGCTTTGTTGTCTCTAATACCATCTCATTTGACATCTTTTTTCTGTTTATTAGTCAACCAGGAAAAAATTGCATTTTTGAGATAAAATTTTAAATTCCTAGTTTCTATGCAGAGCTATTTAACTACTGTAATTTTTCAATATCCACTCATGACAAAGATCACTTAGTTTTCCCAGAGCTTTACTTCACAGAATGTATTTTTTTCTGAGTCCAAGTATGCTTTCTCTTCAGCACAATATTTGTACATTTTAAGGAAAATTACCAGTTAAGATGCATGTAATCCTACTCATTCTGAAATATTTTAAAGAGCTTATTAAAATATTTCCTCAGTTTTCATATTTATTTTACAATTAGACTATATGATAATTAGCAAAATCTTTGTGATTCACTAATACATCTATCTTAAAATGGACCTTATTAGAAGATTTATAGGAAACTTTGAAACTTTCCTTAATTTTACATGGTATCCTTATATAACTATATTTTTATAAATGTGTATAATCATTTGCTTTAGAATTATATTAATTAGAGATTAAAAGAGAAACTATTTCTATCCATTGACTTTAAATGAAAACTAATGTAGAACCCTTGGAACTTTTTTTTTGGATATGTGTTTAACTTATCTATGCTTCCTTTTAGAAAACATATACTTGTTTATAGAAAAATTTATAGACATCTCAACATTTGTTAAATATTTAAGCCCATATTCCTTCAACACCTTAATGAAAGGATCTACTCACAGACTTTTCTATATATTGGTTTATAACATTAGTCTAGGCAATGCATTTTAAAATAACTTTAATTTTTAAAATCCTTTGGTTTTTGTTTTTAAGATATTTGCTTGGACTTCATCTGACTTTTACCTTTTCCCCTAAAATTATGCCACCTGTAAACATCTCATTACATTTTCTTACTTAGACTAAGTAAAGCAGAAGTACCCAGATTACTAATGTTTTTATTTTTCTAAATGAGAGTATGATATAGATTTTATTTTTAAATAGAGTTATTCCTTGTCAGACAGCTAGAACATTTGATAACAGTCCCCTAAATTCTACTAAAACTATGGAAAACATTCACCAGTTTGCTTGCAAATCAACTCTGCTGCATGCGTTCACAAGTTTCATAAAGATTGCATGCTTTCTGTTTTTCAATACAAATTGTATTTTTTTTTCATACCCATCCTTGCTTTTTATTTTTTTATTTTTGTTTCCCTTTTCTTGGTTGGATGCCTGTGTGTGTTTATTCCAAATCCCTGTCCAGTCCTGGAGTTTGAACTACGGAAAGCCAAGGAGACCATTCAGGCCCTCCGAGCCAACCTGACAAAGGCTGCAGGTGGTGTACATAAAACTTTCTTGAGACATTTTTTTCTACGTTGACAATGCAGAAGTTGCTGAGCTATTTTAAAATGTGAAATAGTAAAATTATTTATATTTTCTTCCACCAGAACATGAAGTTCCTTTACAGGAACGAAAAAATTACAAATCAAGTCCTGAAATTCAGGTGGGTAAATGACTGACCTAAAAGTATCTTCCACATAAAATGGATAGGATAAATATTGAAGGAGGAAAAGTTATGATTTTCCATTTGTCTTTTATTTTGCTTCCAGGAACCAATCAAACCTCTTGAAAAGAGAGCTCTAAACTTCTTAGTCAATGAATTTTTATTGAAGAATAACTATAAGCTTACATCAATAACCTTTTCAGATGAAAATGATGATCAGGTAAAGTTATTTTTAAAAAAAAAAACAATGATTTTTTTTTAACTTATAATTTTCTCACTCTCTCTTTTTTATCTTTTTAAGTACTATATATTGTAAAATTGTACAGCGCTAATTGCCAAAAACAACAGTCCATTATTCTATTGATTTGCAGATATTTTCTTTTCCTATAGCTTCTATTTAAGGCTTTTCTTTCTAAGTACCTTTTAACAACTCTCTAGTAACTATATAATCTGCTCTTTTTACATATATTCATAAAATATGCTTTTTTAAGTTTAAAAAAAACATAGTAGTATGGATTTTATGTACTTACAAATTTAGTTTAACTAGAAACCTCTTCAGTAGTGTTATAACAATTAGGACATTAGATAAATAGGTAACAGTAATTAAGAGAGAGCATTTTGAATGAGATTGAGAATATAAGCCTGTTTTAGAACTTAATTTTCCTGATAAAATCTTATAACAAGGAAATAATGGCTTTATTTTGTGTCATCTATGAAGTCTGGAATATTTTGACTTCTCAATGCTGATAGATCACTTTGAATCTTGCATTTTAAAAGAGTAAATGCTAAAGAGATTACTATGTAGAAATTAGGAAGTCATTATTTTAAGTCAAGATTATTCTGGTGATCTATGAAATAAATCTCCTCTGGATCTTTTATCAAAAATAGAAGTTCTCAGCCACGCACAGTGGCTCACACGTGTATTTCTGACATTCTAGGAGGCTAAAGCAAGAGTATCACTTGAGCTCATGAGTTTGATACCAGTTGGAAAAAAACGAGATACCCATCTCTACAAAAAAATAGGAAAATTAGCCAGGCCTAATGGTACGTGCCTTATAGTCCCAGCTACAGAGGAGGCAGAGGCATAAGGATCACTTGAGTCCAGGAGTTTGAGGTTGCAGTGAACTATAGTGATCCCACTACACTCTAGCTACAAGGAACAGAGTTAAGACTCAGTATAAAAAAAATTTAAAAGATCTCTAAGGGAGATAACAGTTCCATTACCCCCTCAGTTGCAATAGTTGGCAAAAATTAAGTTTAATCACTATCTAGGTTTTTTTTATTATAGTAGAGTCATTGAACACATACTGTGTAAAAGACATTAAACTAATATTTAGCTAACATAAAAATTATACTATACTGTTATTATAGTTTATGTTAATTATGTTTTATAAATTAAAGAGTGACTAGGAAAAGTTGTGAATATGTGAGAAACATTGAGAGGTCATAAGAACACCAAAAGGGAAATAAAGATCAGATGAAAATAGCAAGATGTTTGATTTAAACCCAGTCAATTTGAATTTGTAGTTAAATCCTTCCCAGAAAGAAAACTGCAGATCTACATGGCTTCATTTGAGAATTCTATCAAATATTTCTAGAAATTGAAGAAAGGGGAAAACTTTCAAAACTCACTTACTTTAAATGTAAGTGATCAATCCTTCTTAGTTAAAAGACAGAACTGATTAGAGATTTCAAAAGTGATCTTTCAATAATTGATAGAACAAGGCACAGAAAAATCACTTAGGATATAGACAACTTAATGCTACATTATCAACTCGGCACCCATGCCTCAACTGGCTAAGGCACCAGCCATATACACCTGAGCTGGCAAGTTCGAATCCATCCTAGGCCTGCTGAACAACAATGACGGCTGCAACTGAAAAATAGCCAGGCATTGTGGCGGGTGCCTATGGTCACAGCTACTTGGGAGGCGGAGGCAGGAGACTCACTTGAGCCCAGGAGTTGGAGGTTGCTGTGAGCTGTGATGGTACAGCACTCTATCCAGGGCGACAGCTTGAGGCTCTGTGTCAAAAAAAAAAAAAAGCTACACTATCAAATTTGAGGTAATTAAAATGTATAAGCCAAGCAGGGTGGCTTATGGTTACAACTGTAGCACTTTGGGGGCCAAGATGAGAGGATCACTTATGGTCAGGAGTTTAAGAACAGCCAGGGAACATAGCAAAACTTCATCTCTACAGAAAAATTAAGCTGAGCATGGTGGCACATGCCTATAGTCCTAGCTAGTTGGGAGGCTGAGGCAAGGATAATCACTTGAGCTCTGGAGTTCAAGACTGCAGTGAGCTATGGCCACCACATTCCAATCTGGATAATAAAGCAAGACTCCATCTTTATTAAAAATAAAAGTAAAATAAAATATAAAATAAATTTAAAAATACACTCCATCCTTCAACAGCAACTACATTTTCTTTTTAAATATGTATGAGCCACTTACAAAGATAAAACAAGTCATAATATTAAGAGGATTTAAATAATACAAAGTATGTTCTCTGATGACAATGAAATTAAATTAACAATCAGTAATAAAGATATGGAAAATTTTCATATATTTGGAAACTAGTATATGAGTTAAGAAATCAAAAGGGAAATTATTAAAATTTTTTGAACTTAATGAAGATGAAAACAAAACAAAATTTATGGGACATAGCTAACACAGTAGGTAGAGGGAAATTATACTACTAAAATGTATATATTACTCTAGCAAAGAAGAAAAGTCTCAAATCAGCAAAATTGGGTTCTACTATAAGAATCTTAAAAAGAAAAAATAAAAAGAAAGAAAGGATATAATAAAAATGAGAACATAAATCAATAATATAGGCAGCAGAAAACAATAGTGAAAAATCAATGAAACAAAAACTGATTCTTTGAAAAGATCAATAAAATTGATAAACCTCTAGCATGATTGATTAGGAAATAGAGAGACAATACACATTACCAAAACTTTCCCAGAAAGAAAACTGAAAATCTACGTGGTTTCATTTGAGAATTCTATCAAATATTTCTAGAAATTGAAGAAAAGGGAATACTTTCAACTAATTCTGTGAAACCAGCATAATTATGTCAAAACCAGACAAAGGCATTCCAAGCCAAAAAAAAAAAAAAAAAAAAATTTACAGGCTTATTTTTTTCACAAAGTTAGAGAAATTTTATATAACATGGTAGCAAATCAAATAGAACAATGCGTAAAAAGATTAATGCATTATTATCAAATGGGCTTTATCCTAAGAATCCAAGATTGTTTTAGTATCAAAAAAAATCAGTCATTGTAATTTACTGTATTAGGAAACCAAAAAAGAAAAATGCCATATGATCATCTGAGAAAGTACAGAAAATGCATTTGATACAATCCAGCACCCATTAAAACTTTAAAGAAATTAGGAAAAGAGGGGAATTTCCTTAACTGATAAAGGACATGTACAGAAAACCTATCGCTAACATCAGACTTTATGGTGAAAGATAAAGATAGAAATAAGGATATTTACTCTCATTTTTTATCTCATATTTACTCTCATCACTTTTGTTCAACATTATACTACTAGCTAGTGCAATAATGCAAGAAAAATAATTAAATGGCACACATTTGAAAGGGAAGAAATAACACTGTCTTTATTCATGAATGATACGATCCTGTATGTAGAAAATCCTATGGACTATCCAAAAAAGATACAAAAACTAATATGTCATTTCAACAAGATTGCAGGATGCAAGTTAAGTACACAAAAATCAGCTGTATTTCCATATGCTAGCAGCAGACAACCAGAAACTGGAATTTTTTTAAATATAATTTACAGTAGTATCAAAAAAATAGGAAATAACTTAGAGATTCCTTTAACAAAGGGTGTACCCTGACAATTATTAAACATGTGAAAAGAAATTAAAGATGATTTAAATAACTAAAGGGAGATATTGTGCTCATGGGTCACAGGACCTAACATTGTCAGAGTGTCAATTTTGATTTATATTTTCAATATAATCCAATTAAAATTTCACTGTCGTTTTTGTAAAAAGCAATGAGTTTTTTCCAAAATTTATATGAAAATTCAGATGAACTGGTACAGCCAAAACAACTTTAATAAGGAATAACACAGTTGGAGGACTCAAACTGTCTGACTTCAGGTCTTAAAAGACATAATAGTCGGCTCGGCGCCTATAGCTCAACCGGCTAAGGCGCCAGCCACCTATACCTAAGGTGGCGGGTTCTAATCCCCAGCCCGGACCCGCCAAACAACAATGACGGCTGCAACCAAAAAACAGCCGGGCGTTGTGGCGGGCGCCTGTGGTCCCAGCTACTTGGGAGGCGGAGGCAGAAGACTCGCTTGAGCCCAGGAGTTGGAGGTTGCTGTGAGCTGTAATGCCACGGCACTCTACCCAGGGGGACAGCTTGAGGCTCTGTCTCAA
>CAUYTI010074050.1:0-58626 GCA_963575145.1 Galago senegalensis
AGGCGCATGGCCTACAAACACATGAAAAAAATGCTCATTATCCTTAATCATCAGAGAAATGCAAATCAAAACCACTTGAGATATCATCTAACTCCAGTAAGATTAGCCCACATCACAAAATCCCAAAACTACAGATGTTGGTGTGAATGTGGAGAGAAGGGAACTCTTCTACACAGCTGGTGGGAATGCAAGCTAATACAGCCTTTTTGTAAAGAAGTTTAGAGAACACTCAAGGAACTAAAAGTAGACCTACCATTTGATCCTGCAATTCTTTTACTAGGTATATACCTAGATGATCAAAAATTATTTTATAACAAAGACATTTGCACCAGAATGTTTATTGCAGTCCATCACACTAGCCAAGACATGGAAACAGCCCAAGTGCCCAATGACCCATGAATGGATTAACAGATTGTAGTATATGTACACCATGGAATACTATGTAGCCATAAAAGAAGATGGAGACTTCACATCTTTTGTTTATCTGGATGGAGCTGGAACATATTCTTCCTAGTAAAGTATCCCAAGAATGAAAAATAAGTATCCAATGTACTCAATACTACTATGAAATTATATATAACAACCTATACAATCATACGAATGGCAAAACATATATATAGTCCATAAAGTAGAAGAGAAGAGAAGAGAGAGGGGTGAGGAGAGGGGATATGGGAGAAGGAAGGGTATTTGGGGGGGCTTCACCTAATGTGCATGATGCAATGGTACATTTCAAAACTATTAAGAAATGAGTATAATTGTGAAAAAAGAAGAATGAGGGTATTCCTCTGAAGTATAAAATTTGTGCAAGCTAAAATTTGTTGAATCAAATTTTTTTAGTGCAAGTATTTCAGCATTCATGGTTTAGTATTTGTAATCTCACTAATATTCCAGAAGTTTGTACAAGTCTTCTAGACAGTTTAGGTGACTATAAAATAGTATTCTATTAAGACCATGACTTTAGTAATGTTTTGTGCCCATTATCCTCTAAATCTTATACTCTAAGACTATTAGAACTTGATTGAGAAAAGGAATATTAACTTACCTATATGAGATAGATAACCACCCACACTTTATCCTATTTTGATAAAATAGATTTTTGTTTTGTTTTTCCTTTTATGTTTAAACAACATGCCTAGTAGTCATTTCAAAAGGAAGGGAATCTTGTTTCAATGGTTGTCTTAATGCAGTTTTTCATGATTAATTCTTGGGTGAATTCAAAATTCAATGTCATCTTAATGTACAATCAGTTTCACATGTCAGTGAAGAAACTCACTAGAAAATTACATTAGATGCTTTGAAATTCAAAGATATTTTCTTACAATTTGAATAAGTTAGACAGGAAATACAGTGGTCCTTAGAGAGGATTTTACAAGTTATTTTCCCCTACTAACAAATATATTCCCAATTGTTAGGTATCTTAAGGAGATTTTCCAGAGAAAACAAGTGAAATCAAAATGATGTCTCTCCTTTTTTTTTTTTTTGGCCTACAGAAAAATCTTAGGAAGAATATAGCAGAAATTTATACTGACAAACAATATTAGAGTGAATATTAAACTGGAAGACACTGACCTGTGATTCTCTGTGGCCATTTCCCCATTAACATAGTTTATTAAAATAGCAAAAATGTTTTATCAAAGTTAAGTAGCTTATGTTCTTAGGGAAATTATCTTTTAAAAAATTAATAATGTATTAATCCTTAGATAGTCATATATTCCTAATATAGGAAAAGGAAATTTGCATACTTTATGCTATAAAGGAAATGTTAAGAAAATGCTGTCTAAGGTCAAAAGAAAGAAGGAGAAATAGAGGGAGAGTTAGTTTTGATAGCATTTATCCTCTTTTACCACGCCACTCTTTATCTCCAAAATAAAGATTTGGGAAATGCTATTAGAATCTCCTACATACTCTGAAATTTGAGGTTCTTTATCAACCAATTGTTTTAACATAGCTATCTTTTACCTTTTTGAAATTAATGAACTTGTGTGCTGTGCTCCTACTTGTCTTCTTTATCCCATGCTCAAGACACCATTTTATTCCTCCATGCTGTTAGTCATGTTTCATCCCTCCTTGGTAGGTCTTGCTTCTCTCACAGGCTGACTTGATACTTCCAGGCACATTCTTTGCCTTTCTTTTTCTTTCATGAAGTTTTTTTGTCTCTATTTCAACCCTTAGTAATCTACAATGACAATGACAAATATTTATTTTACAAATAAAAACACGTGCCTTATAATTTAATTATCTCTTAGTGTGATAGTAGCATGCTGCTGTGGAAATAATACTTGCTATGCAATGCTATTTTCAGTGTACCCAGCTTTTAATTCTTAATATTCACATATGTAAAATGCAGATAATGATATCTAATGTGCTTCTTGAAATACTTATAGAAATACTTGAAATAAAACAAAACTTAAGACATTTATACAACTGAAACTTTTAAAAACATTTTATTTATGTACATCGCATCTTAAATTCTTAGAGAACAGATGTATCCCAGTATATATTTGTTGAAAACTTCTGCAGCATTTTAGAAGAAATATACATTTTGATAACAATAATAATTTACATTAATGCAGTGATTTTATATGCCAGGTACTGTGCTATGTGCTCAGTACACAACATCTCATTTAATTTCTTATTACTTTTATTTTGCTATAAAAATCTGAGTTTCAGAGAGTAAAAGGCTTGCCTAAGTCTACACATACAGTTAGCAGACAGGGTGATTTCAACCCAAGGTGTTCTGACTTTAAAACCTATCTTTTTCTAAAAATTAGGGAAAAAATTATTTTTCTTAGGGAAACATGTAGGGTTTTTAGGTAATAATTTATATAGACTGAAAAAGTCTGGGTCATTGACTTTTACTCTCTGAGTTCAAGTTAATTGCCAGTACTGGAAAAACCACTCAATTGTGACTGTGCACAATAACAGATGGACATGTATACCTATTACTCAGCGCATACTCTGGTTCTTCATAAACAATAATTTTTCTGTTTACAAAACCTTCCCCAAAAGGGCAGTTTGCTTTTCATTTGCATGGTCACAACTGTTCAATTAACACCTGAACAGGCAGCCAAGTCAGATGATAAGGTGAGTAGAAAGGTTGCCATGCTCAAAATAGATATCAATTAGTAGCCTATTCCAGCTATTGTTTAAGAATGATATAAGAAACAATCCAAATTTTGGAGCTAGATTTAGTGAAGACTGAAATTGAACTTATTGAGCCCCAAATAAAACTACTAAATTTCAAGCTGAAAAATTCTTAACAGTTTCTATTTTTCTCTCTTTAGACTCAGTTTAAAAATGTTTATGTATGCATGGATATATGTATTTTCTAGCATTATTTGGTATAATTGACAAATCAAATTTGTATAATATACAATGTGATATTTTCATATATATATATATACATTTTGAAATGTCAAGCTAATTAACATGTCAATCAGATGTGTGTGTGTGAGGTGAGAACAATTAAGAACTATTCTCCTAGAAATCTATAAGTATACCTTACATTATGATTAAAATATAGTTATCATTCTATGCAATAGATCTCCAGGAGTTAGTCTGTTTGTCTAACCAAAACTTTGTGTTATTTGATCAACAACTTCCCATCCACCCCACTCCCTAGCAATCCCTGGCAAATACCATTTTACTCTTGTCTTCTATGAGTTCAACTTTTTTCGATTCCACATATAAGTGAGATCATATGATACTTGTCCCCTCTGGCCATCAGTTAGCATAGTGTGCTCCAGGTTTATCCATGTTCTTATAAATAAAACAATTTTCTTTCTTTTTTAAAGAAAGGGTGAACAGTATTTCATTGTTTTTATCTATTACTAAACACTGGCTGATTTCATATCTAGGCTACTGTGAATAATGCTTTAATGAATATGGGAAAATAGGTATCTTTTTATAATACATATTTCATTCCAGTTGGCTGTGTACCTAGTAGTGGGAGTGCTGGATATATAGTAGTTTTGTTTTTAGTTTTTGGTGGATCCTCTGTACTATTTTTCATAATGACTGCATGATTTTACATTCCTACCAATGTTGTATAAGGATTTCCTTTTCTCCACATCTTCACCATTATTTGTTATGTTTTGTCTTTTTTTTTCCATTATAATTTCTTTTTTTTTAATTTGAGGTTATTTGAGGGTACAAACAACCAGGCCACAATATTTGTATTTGTTAGGTAGAGTCCCTCTTGTAGCTGTGTCCTGCACTCAAAATGTATGCCAATGCCTTACCTTGTGCCCTTTAAGTGGGAGCACACTAATCCCCCTTTCACCCTGCCTAATCCTTCAATATCCCAACTTGAATAAAATTAAGCTTTTCTCCTATATGGTCATGTGTTAGATAGTGTACTGGCTTCATAATAAAATTGAATACATTAGATATTTGCTTTCCCATTCTTGTGATACATTACTAAGAAGAATGTGTTTCAACTCCATTCAGGTTAATAAAAAAATGTAAAGTCTCCATCTTTTTAAATGGTTGAATAGTACTCCATGATACACACATACCACAATTTGTTAATTTATTCCTGGGTTAGTGGGCATTTAGATTGTTTCCACCTTTTGGAAATTATAAATTGAGCTCTGATAAACATCTGGTGCAAATATCTTTATGATAAAAGGATTATTTTTCTTCTGGGTAGATGCCTAGTAATGGAATTGCAGGGTCAAATGGGAGTTCTAATTTGAGATCTTTGAGGATTCTCCATACTTCTTTCCAAAGAGTCTGTTTATTAGTTTGCAGTCCCACCAACAGTGTGCAAGTGTTCCTGTCTCCATACCAGAGCCAACATCTGTAACTCTGGGACTTTCTGATCTAGACTATTTTCAAAGGGAGAGTAGTAATATCTCAAGTAATATCTCAGGGTGGTTTTGATTTGCAATTCTCTGATGACTAAGGATGATGAACTTTTAAATTTTTTTTTTTTTGAGACAGTCTCACTGTGTCACCCATGGTAGAGTGCCTTGGCATCATAGCTGACAGCAACTTCAAACTCTTAGGTTTACATGATTCTCTTGCCTCAGTCTCCTATGTAGCTGGGACTACAGGCACCTGCCACAATGCCTGGCTATTTTTTTGTTGCAACTGTCATTGTTGTTTAGCAGGTTGTGCCGGGTTTGAATGTGTCTGCCTCGGTGTATGTGGCCAGTGCCCTAATCACTAAGCTACAGGTACTGAGCCTTTTTTCATGTTTGTTAGCTATTTGTTTGTCTTGCTAACAGAGAAGTTATGAACAGAGAAGTTTCTGTTCATGTCTCTTGCCCAGTGACACATGGGATTGTTGTCTTTTTCTGTTGTTGTTGATTAATTTGAGTTTTCTATAGATCTCAGTTATCAAGCCTTGGTCAGATTCGTAATATGCAAATATATTTTCCCATTCTGAAGACTATCTATTTGCTTTAATTATTGTGTCCTTAGCTGTGCAGAAGCTTTTTACTTTAATTAAGTATCATTTATTTATTTTTGTTGCTGCTGCAATTGTCACAGAAGTCTTCTTCATAAAATCTTTACCCAGTCTGACATCCTCAAGAGTTTTTAGACACTTGCTTCTAGGACTTTTATCATTTCATGTGTTAGATTTAAATCTTTTATCCATATCTAGTCAATTTTGGTAAGTGGTAAAAGGTGTGGATCCAAGTTCAGTCTTTTACATGTGATTATCCAGTTCTCCCAGTATCATTTATTGAATAGAGATTCTTTTCCCAAGCATATGCTTTTGTTTGGTTTATCAAAGATCAGATGGCTATAAAAGACTAGTTTCAACTCTTGATTTTCTATTTGATTGAATATATCTATGTTTCTATTTTTGTGGCAAAACCCCCATACACCGGGAGAAAGAATCTCTATTCAATAAATGGTGCTGGGAGAACTGGATATCCACATGTAAAAGGCAGAAACTGGACATGCACCTTTCTCCACTCACAAAAATTGATTCAAGATGAATAAAAGACTTAAATTTAAGGCGTGAAATGATAAAAATTCTCAAAAAAGGCATAGTGAAAACACTTGAAGATATCAGCCTGGGGAAAGACTTTATGAAGAAGACTTCCATGGCAATTACAATAACAATAATAATAAACAAATGGGACTTAACTAAACTGAAAAGCTTCTGTACAGCTAAAGAGACAACAACCAAAGCAAATAGACAACCTACACACTGAGAAAGGATATTTGCATATTTTGATGTGGACAAAAGCTTGATAACTAGGATATACAGAACATTCAAATTAATCAACATGAAAAAAGCTTGATAACTAGGATCTACAGAGCATTCAAATTAATCAACATGAAAAAAGCCAATAATTCCTTATATCGCTGGGCAAGAGAGATGAACAGAACCTTCTCTAAAGAAGACAGAAGAATGGCTAACAAACATATGAAAAAATATGCATTTTTCCTAATTATTAGAGAAATACAAATCAAAACCACATTGAAATATCATCTAAATCCAGCAAGAATGGACCACATCACAAAATCTGAAAACTTCAAATGCAAGCTGGAGTGGATGTATAGAGAAGAGAACACTTTTACACTGCTGGCAGGATTGCAAACAC
Organism: Galago senegalensis; assembly: GCA_963575145.1. Lineage (NCBI taxonomy): Eukaryota > Metazoa > Chordata > Mammalia > Primates > Galagidae > Galago > Galago senegalensis. The sequence continues at coordinate 6,564 of CAUYTI010074050.1, forward strand.
TAGTACAACCTTTTTGGAAGGAAGTATGGAGAACCCTCAAAGAACTCAAACTAGAGCTCCCATTTGATCCTGCAATCCCATTACCGGGCATCTACTCAGAAGAAAAAATAAATCTTTTTACCATAAGGACACCTGCACTAGACTGTTTATCACAGCTCGATTTACAATCACCAAAATGTGGAAACAGCCTAAATGCCCACCAACCCAGGAATGGATTAACAAGCTGCTGCAGTATATATACTATGGAATTGTATTCAGCCATTTAAAAAAATGGAGACTTTACATCCTTTGTATTAACCTTGATGGAAGTAGAACACATTATTCTTAGTAAAGAAAGCATCACAAGAATGGAGAAGCAAGAATCCTATGTACTCAATTCTGATATGAGGACAATTAAGATGGGTGAGAGTGGGGGAAGGGGAAAGCAGAGAGAGGGAAGGAGGAAGGGAAGGAGGAAGGGGGATTAGTGGATCTCTAAAATTACAGATTTTACTTTTCTGTTTCTAGTCAATCTGGCAAATGGCTTATTGATTTTATTTATCTTTTTGAAGAACCAAAGTTTTGTTTCATTGATTTTCTGAATGATTCTTTTGTTTTCAATTCTTATTTCTGATTTAATTTTGGTTGTTTCTTTTCTTCTGATGAATTTGAGATTGAATTGCTCTTCCTTTTTTATTTTCTTAAGATGATTCATTAGGATGTTGATGTGCTGTCTTTCTGTTGTTTGGATATAGACATTTAATGTGATGAATTTCCATGTTAAGACTGTTTTTGCCAGATCTCACAGGTTTTGGTAGCTTCATTGTTGTTATGTTTGAGAAATTTAAGAATTTCCTCTGTTATCTCTTTCTTAACCCAGTTGTCATTCAGCATAAGGTTATTTAGTTTCCATGCCTTTGTGTGGGTATGAAGATTTTTATTGGAGTTGAGTTCTACCTTTATTGTCTTGTATAGGAGGCCAGCCCACACACAGCTGGTGGATATCCCCAATGCTCAGCAAGAGGAGAGAATGAAAGAAGTAAAAACAAAAAAGACAAAGTAAGAATTAAAAAGAGTGGGCCTAGGAGACCAATGCTACCAATGCAAGAGAAGGCAAAGGTATTGTGTTCTGGGTTAATTCAGTATTTATTACATACACTGTCTTCAAATCAGCAAATCAGTGATAGTAATGAAAGCTAAGAGCAGTGCTATACGTCATCATTCTTACAATGTTTGCAGTTTCATTTAAGCTACTGTTTACTTCAGCTAAATTGCTCTTTAATTACTTATACTCTACTCTGTTATTTATAAACTAAAAAATTGGGATGAAATTAGTAGAACAAAGGTTAGATGTAGAATGTGTGAGCAGATTTGACCACACACACAGTTTCCACAGGAGGCAATTATGTCTCCGGGTCTTAGATATCTATTTATTTATCTAACTAAAGGGATAGATAGATAGGCTGATACCATATCCTTATTAGGAGTGGAGGGAAAAGTAGTCATTTTTTCTAGTCCCAGAATGGTGTTGTTCTTATCAAGGAGCCAGCTACCTGTGCTGTTCCCAGCACATTTCACACTGGCTTATTTGTCCCTAGAGACCTTTGTACAGACTCTCTGTGGGGGAAAGGTCAGCCCTCAGTAAGATATTTCTTGTCCTTTTTTTTTGAGATGGAGTCTCACTATGTTGCCCTGGGTAGAGTGTCATGGGGTCACAGCTTACAGCAACCTCAAACTCTTGGGCTTAAGTGATTCTCTTGCCTCAGCCTCTCATGTAGCTCAGACTACAGGCACCTGAAACAATGCCTGGCTATTTTTGTTGTTGTTGTTGTTGTTGTCATTGATGTTTGGCAAGCCTGGACTGGGTTCAAAACCACCAACCCCAGTGCATGTGGCTGGTGCCCTAGCTGCTGAGCTACAGGTGCTGAGCCTTCCTTGTCATTTTTATCCAAGGCCTGTACTGTCAGTGTTCAACAGACTTTAGGACTCTTGATAGGCATTGTGGTCCACCTGGGCACATACTCTCTGAGATATCCATATCTATATGCATCGTGGTCTGCCTGTGCACATACTCTCTGAGATATCCACATCCTCTCTCTGTTCTTTATCCATTGTCTCACAATCCTCATTCCCTAATTGTTAAAACATTTCATAAATTCTCATTTAAATAAATGCTTCCAGAGGATGGCTTCCTCTGCCTCTGCTAGTTACTACTTAGCCTAGTTCTCTCACATTTTCACCTACAATCTGTAGTCTGAGAAGATACAAGATGTGATTATAAATCTTTTAATTTTGTTGAGGTTGATATTTGAATGAGGATATGATCTATTTTTAAGCTGATGAAAAGAATGTATATTCCTTAGCTTTTGGAAGGTATGTTCTATATAATTCTAGTAAGCCAATTTGTTTTAGGCTCATATTTAAAAAGTGCCTTGTATTTTTCTTGAGTTTCTGTTTAGAGGATCTGTCCAGCTCTGTAACAGGGGTGTTAAAGTCCCCAGTTTTTATGATGTTATATGATATGATATCATATTGCTCAGACCTATCAAAGTATCCTTTCATAAATCTGGGAGCATTTAAGTTGGGTGCATAAATATTTAGAATTGAAATGTCCTCTTGTATTATCTCCTTGACCAGCATAAAGTGACCACCTTTGTCTTTCTTAACTTTAGTTGCTTTTAAACCACTTGTATATGAAAATATATTGTGAGCCCTCCTTTCTTCTGATTTTCACTTGCCAGAAATATTGTTTTCCAACCCTTTATCCTGAGTCTTTTTTTGTCGTTAAAGGTTAGATGTATTTCCTGGAGGCAGTGTATGGATGGCTCATGCTTTGTTACTCAATCAGCCAGCCTGTGTTTCTTTAGTGGCAAATTCAAGTCAGTAACATTTATTGAGAGAATTGGTAACTATGAAAGGATTCTATTTATCTTATTTTGTGAACGTTGATTGCTCAGTTTTATCCTTTGAGCCATTGTGGAAGCTAGGTTTTATCCTTTAGTTTGTGGTTGTTTACTTTGCTAGTGGTCCATTGTGATATTTAGTGTGGAGAATAGTCTAAGTATTTCCTGTAGAGCTGGTCCTCTTGTGGCAAATTTCCTTAATGTTTGCATATCAGTAAAAGATTTGATTTCTCCATCAATTTTGAAACTTAGTTTAGCAGGATACAGAATTCTGGGCTGAAAATGTCAGCACATTGTACCCCATAAATGTATTAATGTACACAGTTATGATTTAATTTTAAAAAAGGAAAAAAAAGCAGAAAAAAAGAAAGAAGGCTAAAGGTAGTTGACTGATCTCTTCTGGGTTGGAAATGTTCAGCTGAGAAGCTGCTGTCACTTTGATGGATCCCTATCAATTGGCTCTTACTCCTGGATGCTTCAGAACTTTCTTTTTTGTCTTGACTTTGGACAGGTTCATTACAATGTGTCTTAGAGATGCTTTATTTGTGTTGAGATAATCCAGAGTTTGATATTCCTCTAAAACTAGTGCTAAGAAATCTTTAGTGGTACCTGGGAAGTTTTCATTTATGATATCCTGCAGTAAGGCATCCATTCCTTTGGGATGTACTTCTTACCCTCAGGAGTACCTATAATTTGTATGTTTGAATGCTTCATGAGTCTCATAATTCTCTGAGCAAATGTTTTGCTTCCTCTCACTTCTTTTCTGCCCCTTTAATTGCCTGGGGTAGCACAATAACTTTATTCTCTAGCACTAAGATTGTTTCTTCTACATGGTCCAATATGTTATTGATACTTTCTACTGCATCTTTAAGTTTTCTGATGATTCCTTTAGGTCCTTAAGCTTTGCCATATCCTTTCTATATTTTTCATATCTTTTGTCCATTTTTTAGTTCTGTTTTTTTACTTTCTTATCAATTCCCTTCATTGTTTTGGCACCCATATTTTAAATTCCCTTTCTGTTATTTCCATAGTTTTTTTTAGGTAGACTCCTCTGAGGTAGCTACCTCATGATCCCTTGGGGGATTTGCTCTGTTCTGGTTTTACATATGACCAGAATTATTCTGTTGATTCTTCCTCTTGTGGTTTTTCTTTTTTTTTCACTTCTTTCCCCTACTTTTTCCTTCTTACTGCCTTATTCACTTTAAATTTTCTTGTCTCAGAGCTTAGGTGTTGAAGTGGACTTTTAGTATAAGGCCAAAGGAAGATATGTATAAATAGTGAGAAGAGAGAAAGAGAAGAAAATATAAAGCAGAAGTAAAAAAAGGAAGGAGTTGGAAAGAAGGATTTGTATAAAAGGGGATTAAAAGTAAGAGAGAAAGTGAGCAATAGGAGAAATGGTGGTATTTGTCAGGGCGCTTTAACCATTTCTGCAAATCTAAGACTTTTGGAAGCCAGGCTCGATGGGTCCTTCAAAGTAAGGAGTTTCTTACTAGCTTAGACAAAAGTAGAACCCTGTCTCTGCTAAATATAGAAATAAATTAGCCATATGTTTCTGTGGTGACCTACTAATACTTTCTTTCCAAAGACCAAAGGTAGAAAGACACTGTAGACCATGAGCTTATAGCCTCCTTTAGCAAAATCAATGCATGATTGCCTAGGAAGACCAATGCTGTGATGCCCCCAGGCCTCAGAGAAGATAAAAAAAGGAAAAAAATATAAAAGTAGATAAAGACAATTAAAAATACAATTATATGCAATAAAGATTAAAAAAGGGATATCTTAACTGTTGTGTGAGAAATTTATGTTGGGGCTTGGCGCCTATAGCTCAACCGGCTAAGGCGCCAGCCACATACACCTAAGGTGGCGGGTTCGAATCCCCAGCCCGGACCCGCCAAACAATAATGATGGCTGCAACCAAAAAATGGCCGGGCGTTGTGGCGGGCGCCTGTGGTCCCAGCTACTTGGGAGGCAGAGGCAAGAGACTCACTTGAGCCCAGGAGTTGGAGGTTGCTGTGAGCTGTAATACCATGGCACTCTACCCAGGGGGATAGCTTGAGGCTCTGTCTCAAAAAGAAAAAAAAAAAGAAATTTATGTTGGAAAGATGAGAAAAGCAGGAAAATCCCTAGGAAAAGAGACAAAAAAGAGAAAAATAAAAAATAAAAGAAAAGGGGCTAAAAAACAATGGAATAGCCCTTGCTATTGCAAAAGTAAAAATGAAAAAATAAAAAATATAAATGAACCACCCCCCCAAAAAAAATACCAACAAAGAAAATGCAAAAGAAAAGAAGAAAAACTTTGGGAAAATTTGATAAAAGGAGCAAAAATATAAAAGCATATGTGTGTGATTGTGCATGGCAATATACTGCCTGGACACCAGGTGGCGGTGTGTTGTTACAAGATCAAAAACACACACTGCATTTACTGTGTATGTTTGGTGTTGGAAGTCACTCTCTTGTTGCAAAGGAGACTAGGTCTTGTCTTCCTGACTTTTTCACCCTCAATCCAGGTCTGTTCGCTTCATCAGTGTTCAGTTGCTTCCGGACTTGGGTCCCCTAGTTCTCACTAGACTTTCTAAGAGACAGTTAAGCAGTGCCCCCTGACAACACAGTGGCTCACTCAGAGGAATCTGGGGGCTGCTCAGCTCACTGCAAGGATGGCCATAGCTGGCCATGCACTAAGATTTCATGGCCTATTACTCCTGTATGCATGAGTAACATCCCTCTAGCCTTTCCACAATGGCAACATCCCTCTAGCAGCCAAGCCAATGGGATAACCATCCTGCCTTGTGTTCAACACTGGCCACCAGTCACTGTTTGAGTTTACTCATTGCTCTAGCAAGCAGCCCAGTCTGAAATCAAAAACTTCAGGACAGCCCTTTCCCATCCCCAGTTCTTTGTGGGAGAGAAAGTTGACCTGCCTGCCTCTGCCTGTGCCATGTACTTGCTTTCTGTGTCAGTTTTCCTCAGCTCCAGACCTTGTTGACTCTTAAAGTCTCCCACTGCTTTACTGGGCTCCCTAAATGATGTTCTGCATAGTTCACCCATCCTGAGATGGCTGATGTCCACTCTTTCTGGCTTCACCATGAGCAGTTGGTAAAGAGATTTCTCTAGTCTGCCATCTTCCACACCATTTCCTCTTTTATCTTTTTGATAATAAACATTCTAACTAAAGTGAAGCAACAGCTCATTGTAGTTTTAAAAGATTTACATTTCCCTGACAATTAGTGAAGTCAAACATTTATTCATATACTTGCTGGTCATTTATATTTCTTTTGGGAAGGTCCTGTGTCCCCTTTTATTTGGGTTATTTGTTTTCTTTCTATTGAGTTGTTTGTGTTCCTATATTTTGATATTAACTCCTCAACAAATATAAGTCTATGCATTTTTATCACATTGCATAGGTTGTCTCTTCATTCTGTTGATTGTTTCCTTTGCTGTGCAGCACTTTTTAGTTTGATTCATGACCATATGGTTTTTGTGGGTTTTGTTTGTTTATTTTACTTATTTATTCATTTTTTACTTTTTGCTTTTGTTGTCTATGCTTTGGGGTTTACATCTAAAAATTAGTTTCCTAGACTAAAAAGAAGTTTATTCCCTATGTTTTCTTCTATTAGTTTTAGCAATTCAGGTCTTATATTTACTTCTTTAATCCATTTAAATTGATTTTTGTATATGGTGTGAGAGAAAGGTATATTTTCTTCTATATGTGCATATCCAATTTTTCCAGCATCATTTGTTTTCGAACATACTTCAATGTTTGATCTTAGCACCTTTGGTAAGATAAGCAATTAACGCAAACTGGGTGGATTAATATCAAGGCTCTCTATTCTGTTCATTAGTCTATGTGTCTATTTTTATGCTAGTATCATGGTATCTTGATAATATATTAAGTAATTACATGGCTTTGTAATATATTTTGAAATCAGGTAGTGTGATGCTTCAAGCTCTGCACATTTCTCTCAAGATTGCTTTGGCTTCTGGTTCTGTATTAATATTAGAATTATTTTCTATCATTGTGACAATCCCATTCAGATTTTTGATGGGGACTGCATTTAATCTGTATATTGCTTTGAGAAGTATGGGTGTTTTAACAATATTGATTCTTTCAGTCCATAAACATAGGGTATCTTTCCATTTATTTGTGTCATCTACAATTTCTTTCTTCATTTTTTTTTTCCTTTTTAGTTTGCTATGTATCAGTTATTTACTTTTTTGGTTATATTTACTCTTAGGTATTTTATTTTACTTGTTGTTACTACTGTAAATAAGATTCTTTTCTTGATTTCTTTTTCAGATAGTTCAGTTTTAATGCATAGAAATACTACAAATTTTTGGGTTGTTTTGATTTTGTATACTATAAATTTACTGAATTTATTTATTCTAAAATTTTTTTATAGAGACCAGAATTTTTAATATGCAAAATTGTATTATGGACAGAGACAATTTTACCATATACTTTCCTTCCAATTTGGATGCTTTTTAAGTCTTTTTCTTGCCTAATTGCTCTGGTTAGGACTTGTAGTAGTATACTGAATGGAAGTGAGAGTGGACATCTTTGTCTTCTTCCTGATTTTAGAAAAACAACTTTCAGCTTTTGACTATTGAGGCATGGTGTTGGTTGGCTATGGGTCAGTAATCGATGGACTTTATTATATTGAAGTATATTTTTTTATACCTTATGTGTTGAAATGCTTTAATTATAAAAGGTTGCTAAATTTTATCAAATGCTTTTTATCCATCTGTTGAGATGATCATATGGGATGATCATATTGTGTTTATCATTCCATTAATGTGGTGTATTACATTTGTTAATTTTAATATGTGAAAGGCATCCTTGCCATCTCAGTTATAAATCTCATTATGGTACTTTCATTGGGCTGAAGAATTCTGTTGCTAATATTTTGTGAAAATTTTTACATCTTTATCCATCAAGGAAATTCATTATGTAGTGTCCTTTTCTGGCTTTCGTATAGGTTAATGTTCGCCATTAAAATGAGTTTGCAAGTGTTCCTTAATCTAAATTTTTAAGCAATTTGACAAGCTTTGGTATTAGCTCTTCTTTGAATGCTTGATAGAATTGAACTGTGAAAATGTTTTTATGCATGAATAGTTGTTCGAATTGATATAAAACGCAGAATCACTTTTTCCAAATCTTGAAAGTACGATGTTGCTATTTTAATGGGGATGGCATTGAATAGGTAGTTTGCTTTGGGAAGTATAGACATTTTAACAATGTTTACCATGTTTCCCTGAAAATAAGACACTGTCTTATATTTATTTTTTCTTAAGAAGACACACTAGGGCTTATATTTAGGGAATGTCTTCCTCTCTGTGCCAAAGTGCACACCCCTCACTAGGTCTTATTATTGGGGTAGGGCTTATATTTAACAAATGCATAGAAATACTGCTAAGGCTTATTTGGAGAGTAGGTCTTATTTTCAGGGAAACATGGTATTTCCTTTCTTAGGATTTTATACTTTTCTTTATAAACCTCCTTCACTTCCTTTGTTAGGTATATTCCTAGGTATTTAATTTTCTTTGAAGCTATGGTGAAGGGAATTCTTTCCTTAATTAGCCTCTCAACTTGTATACTGTTATTGGCATATACAAAGGCAACTGACTTGTGGACATTGATTTTATATCCTGAGACATTACTGTATTTTTTGATGACTTCCAGGAGTCTTGTAGTTGAGTCTTTGGGGTTCTCTAAGTATAAGATTATATCATCAGCAAAGAGGGAGAGTTTGACCTCCTCCACTCCCATTTGGATGCCCTTTATTTCCTTGTTTTGCCTAATTGTATTGGCTAGAACTTCCAGCACTACATTGAATAGTAATGGTGAAAGAGGACAACCTAGTCTGGTTCCAGTTTTAAGAGAAAAAGCTTTCAGTTTTACTCCATCCAGTAAAATATTAGCTGTGGGTTTATCATAGATAGCTTTGATCAGTTTCAGAAATGTGCCACATATGCCTATATTCTTCAATGTTCTAATTTGAAGAGGATGCTGGATTTTATTGAATGCTATTCCTGCATCTATTGAGAGGATCATATGGACTTTGTTTTTGCTTCTGTTAATATGGTGGATAATGTTTATAGACTTGTGTATGTTAAACAAGCCTTGCATCCCTGGAATGAAACCTACTTGATCATGATGTATGACTTTTTTGATGATAAGCTGTAATCTATTGGCTAGGATTTTGTTGAGAATTTTTGCATCTATATTCATTAGTGAAATTGGTCTAAAATTCTCCTTTTTAGTTGGGTCTTTTCCTGGTTTTGGTATCAGGGTAATGTTTGCTTCATAGAATGTGTTGGGGAAGATTCCTTTCTCCTCAATTTTTTGGAATAATTTCTGCAATACGGGAATACGCTCTTCTTTGAAAGTTTGATAGAATTCTGATGTGAAGGCTCAGCGCCTGTGGCTCAAGTGGCTAAGGCGCCAGCCACATACACCTAAGGTGGTGGGTTCGAATCCCCAGCCCGGGCCCGCCAAACAACAATGATGGCTGCAACCAAAAAATGGCCAGGTGTTGTGGCGGGCACCTGTAGTCCCAGCTACTTGGGAGTCTGAGGCAGGAGACTCGCTTGAGCCCAGGACTTGGAGGTTGCTGTGAGCTGTAATGCCATGGCACTCTACCCAGGGGGACAGCTTGAGGCTCTGTCTCAAAAAAAAGAAAAAAAGAAAAACTGAGGATTTCCATTTCTTTCAAGATAAATTCCAAATTACTTAAACTTGTTTCAAGGGATCTCAGTAACCTGATACCATCAGATCTGCTGAGTATTATCTTTCAGCATTTCTCAAAAGAAGCATCAACCATATTCATTGCTCTATTTTTTACTACAACTACCAAAACTGTGCTTGTTGAAGACTTGACTCAAGTCTCCATGTAAGGGACAGGGAAAGAAAGCCATAGCCTTGGGCATTTTTCCTCCCCCCTTTTTTAAATGTGAAACTTCACTACAGTATTTTCCCATTTAGTTTGAGATCACCTTTTTAATAAACTTTTCCTTTCAGATTTGTTATGAAGTGACATAGCTATCTAGTGAGAAGATCTTCAGTGAAGGAAGAAATACAACTTAGATTTAACAGAAGAAAGGCCAAAAATAAATTCATCCAAATGTACTTAATTTTTTATGTTTCATTTCTTTCCAATTGACACATGATCATTGTACATATTTATGGAGTATAGTATAATGTTTTCATACATATATACATTGTGTATTGATCAAATCAGGGTATTTAGGATATCCATTATCATAATTTTTGCATTTGAGTGTGTGTTGAGAACATTTCACATCTCCTAGCCATTTTGAGGTGTATAATATCTCATTGTTGAACATAGTCAACATGGTGTGCAGCAAAACACCAGAACTTGTTCCTGTTATCTAACTATTTGTACCTATTGACCACTCTCTCTCCCACTCATATGTCCTTCAGCCTCTGGTAACCACTGGTATACTTTCTCTCTCTCTGAGACCAACATATTTAGATTCCACATATAAGTGAGATGATATGGTATTTGTCCTTCTGTGTTTGAGTTATTAAGTTTAACATAATATCCTTCCATTTTCATACATGTTGTTACAAATGACAAGATTTTGTTATATATTTCAGGATGAATATATAGCAAAATAGAGGGTACTCTACTTTGTGTATGTACCACATTTTCTTTCCCATTCATCCACTGATGGACACTTAGTTAATGTCTTGTGTTTTGAGTGTTGTGAATAGTCCTGCAATAAACATGGAGGTCCAGATATATCTTTGACATACTGCTTTCATTTCCTTTGGAGTTTAAATTTAGGCAAGTAGTATCTTAAACATATTCTCTTTTGGATACATGTGTGATAGTGGAATTGTTGGATCATATAGTAGTTCTGTATTTATTTATTTTTGAGACAGAGTCTCACTATGTTGCCCTCATAGAGTAATGTGACATCATAGCTAGTGACCTCTAACTCTTGGGCTTTAAGCAATTCTCTTGCCTCAACCTCCCAAGTAGCTGGGACTACAGGCATTACCACAATGTCCAGCTATTTTTTTGTTACAGTTGTCGTTGTTTAGCAGGCCCAGGCAGGGTTTGAACCCACCTGCTTCAATGCCACAGAGCTATGGGTACAGAGACTCTATTTTAATTTTTTTGAGAAAACTCCATACTGTTTGCCATATTGGTTGTACTAATTTACATTTGCACCAACAGTATAGTGTATAAGAGTTCCTTTTCTCCACATCCTCACCAGCATTCTTTTTTTTTTTTTTTGTCATTTTGTTAATAGCCATTCAAACTGGGATGAGATAACATCTCATTGTGATTGTGATTTGAACTTCCATGATGATTAGTGATGCTGAGCATTTTTTATTTTCTTAACCTGCCATGGCCATTGTATGTCTTCTTTGGAGAAATCTATCTACTCAGGTATTTGGCCATTTTTAATGATTTTTTTGCTATTGTTTGATTTTCTTATTTATTTGAGGTATTAACCACTTGTTAGATGCATAGTTTGTGAAAATTTCTCCCATTCTGTAGGTTGTGTCTCACCTCTCTTGTTTATTTCTTTTGCTATGATGAAGCTTTTTAGTTTGATATGATCCCAATTATCTATTTTCCTTCTGTTGCCCATGCATTTAAAAAATTAAATGCATTTTGCATATTAAAAAACTTATTACATGTAAAAAAAATTATAATTTTTTATTAAAATTATTAGGTCTCATTACAAAATGTATTGCCCATCACAGTGTGTGACACACCTCTTGGGTGCGGGACACAATTATAAGAAGGACTTGCCCTAACAAATGCAAGGGTGTAATCTGGTTCTCTGTACCGTCAATGATTCCCCAACAATAAACAAAAACAAAAAAGGAAAAAATGTATTGCCCAGATTAGACTCAAGAAGTATTCCCAGATGTTCTCTTCTACTGGTTTTATAGTTTTCGGTCTTAAATTTAAGTTTTAAACAACTATCAGCAAAAAATTTGAAAAATTTAGAAGAAATGGACATATTCTTAGATACATTCAACTTACTAAGATTGAATCATGAAGAAATAATGACACTGAAACAAAACAAAATAATAATGACATTGAAACAATAACAAAAACTCTCCAATCAGAAAAGCCCAAAACACTTAAAGAACTAATCAATTCTCAAACTACTCCAAAAAATTAAAGTGGAGGAAATTCTTCCTAATTCATTCTACAAGGCCAGCATTACTCTAATACTACAACCAGAAAAGGGCATAACCAAAAAAGAAAGCTACAAGCAATATCCCTGATAAACAGATGCAAAAATCCTCAATAAAGTACTAGTAAACTATGTACAACATACATCAAGAAGATCACTTGCCATGATCAAGTAGAATTCATGCCAGGGATACAAAGATGATTCAACATTTGTAAATCAATAAACGTGATACATCACAATAATAGAATCAAACACAAAGACCATATTATCACCCCGATGGATGCAGAAAAAGCATTTAGCAAAATACATCATTCTTTCATGGTAAAAATCCAACACAAGTCAGGTACTGAAGGAACATAACTCAACATAATAAAGCCCATCTATGAGAAACCCACAGGTAACAATCATACTAGACAGGGAAAAGTTGAGAGCTGATTCTCTAAAATCTGGAACAAGACAAGGATGCCCCACTTTTACCACTTTTATCCAGTATGGTACTAGAAATCTTAGCAAGACCTATTAGGCAAGAGTAAAAATCAAAGGGAATCCAAATTGGAAAAGAGGAAGTTAAATTTTATTTGTTTGCAGCTGACATGACCTTATATTTATAAGATCCTACCAAGTTCACTAAAACTATTAGTAACAATAAATAAATTTAGTAAAGTTGAAGAATATAAAATCAATATACAAAAGTCAGAAGCATTTTTATACAGTAATAGGGAACTATCTGAAAAATAATGCTATACCATTTATAATAGTTACAAAAAAAAAATACCTAGGAATAAGTTTAACCAAGGAGGTAAAAGATGTCTACAAGGAAAACTATAGGACACTGATAAAAGAAATTGAAAAAACACCAATAAATATATTATACTTGTTGATTAGAAAAAATAATATTGTTAAAATGTCTGAAGTATGTAGAGTGACCTACAGATTCAATGTGACACCTGTCTAAACATCAAAGACAGTTTTCACAGAAATAGAAAAAAATGATACTAAAATTTGTTGGAACCATAAAAGACCTCAAATATCCAAGGTAATACTGAGCAAAAGAAATAAAACTGGAGGCATCACACAGTCTGACTTTAAAATATGCTACAAAGCAATAGCCACCAAAACAGCATGGAATGGTACTGCATAAAAACAAACAATGGAACAGAATTCAGAAGTCAGAAATAATTTGTGCATTGATAGTTAAAAATTTTTTTTTTAACACAGATTCCATGAACACACTTTAAGGAAAAGACCATCTTCAACAAATTGTGCTGGGAGAACTACAAATCCACATGCAGAAGAATGAAACTGGAACCCTATCTGTCACCACTGATATAGAATCCAACTCCAAATGGATCAAATAAACTTGTTTAATGGTGCTCCTTCTAAAGTTGACTGAACCTCTACACACATTAACTGGAGACTTTCCATGAAAGCAGCTACCTCTGACAAACATTAATAATCGAATTAGGGGGAAAAATGAGGGCTTAAAATTGAAGAAAGCAAACTTTATCTCATCAAAGGGGAAGCAGTTATCTTCTTAATTTTTAATCCAATTTTTTTTTCCAGTTGCATACTCCCCAGCTCTTACGTATTTTGGATAGGAAAGAGATTGGTGGGTTATTTGTAATTATCCTAAAGTTTTAAAGGACAAAAACATAAATATGAACTCATCAGATGATTTTATCATCTATTTTAGGTTCCATAAAACAATTGAAGGGTTTTTGTTTATTTTTATTTATAATTATTTGAGTATGATACTTCTTGAAGCAATCTCTAGGATGAAGGCTTCCTCTTGTACATCTCACAGTAGAAAATGGTTTCTATTATTTCTTCTACTGCAAACCTTGCAATCTATTGTTGATTTTTTTTTCATTTTGCCTTATAAAATGCATCTTCCCATTTAGCCTTTCTTTAGTGTCAGATGATGATCGTCTTCCCCTTCTTCTTGAATTTCTATTCCTCACATTGCTCACAAGCTGAATCATGAGATTTCTCCTGTAAGAAAGGTGTGACTGCATTTTTTCTTATTTAGTGAATAAGAATATAGCTATTCACAACTGCAACTTCCATCAACCAGAAAAATAATTATCTTCCACCATTTGTAGAACCTGCCACAAATCTGTAACATCCACAGGATGATCAGCTCTATCTACTCTTCCCATAAACTTTGTATATTCTAAAATAACTGTTGGTTTTTCAAATTGAATAGGCTATTTCTTCCTACAATCAGTAATTGAATGCATTTGAAGGCCAAAAAATACACTCAGTGTTGTCACTAACCTCGTTTCATGAAATGAGAGGCATAAAAAAAAAATAAGTCAGATGTCTTCCAACATCAGAGCTGAATAGGCACATTATTATCAGAAAGGTTTTAAGGTTATTATCATTGTACAACCAGAAAACAGTAACTAGATTCATGGCTCCTTGTTTGGAAATACATTTGACCCTTAAATCACATGTGTTTGAATTGTGTGAGTCCATGTTTATGTGGATTTTTTTTCAATAAATGTAGTCTTCCCTCCATATCCACAGATCCCACATTCATAACCATTTGCTTATTGAAAATACAGTATTTGCAGCACAGTGCAACAGATGAGGGCCCACTGTTTATAATGCAGGTTCTGCAAGGCAGACTGAAGACTGGAGTATGCACTGATTTGGCTATTTATGGGGGTACCAGAACCAATCCTTTACAGACAAGGAATTACTATACATTTTTTTTTTTTTTTTGCCTATCTCCTATCCTCATGAACCTAAAATAATAAGATATATGAGGCTAGTCAATTAAGTTTGCAAACTCATCCTAGAAAATGAGCTACATACCTCAATACCTCACTGCTGAATATCAGTAGGGTCACCTTTGAGGTGCTCCTCTTAGGAAGCTATGAACTGATGTCAGCACCTAGTTTACCCTTCAAAGCAATTTTCAGTTTTTCTGGAAAGGCCATCAGAACTGACATTGTGTAACATCAGACAATCAAATTTGCGAATTCATCTTAGAAAAAGTGCTACATACACCTAAGTCATTGCTGAATATCAGTATGGTCGCCTCTGGAGTACGTCCCTTGGCCATTTGGGGCCCATAATGATATTTAGAAATCAGATGTGTAGCACTTTTTCTAGGATGAGTTTGCAAACTTAATTGTCTTATCTCCTATACAGGTGCCAAGCCAATACTTGCTTGAATTTGTTAATTAGCAGTGAACGTTAGTTGAACTTTTGCATACTTTATGATCCAATGAATGATGAAAGAAAATTGGATGTTTATCTTCTTTTTGCTTTTATTATAGGCTTATTTTTAAAAAGGAATGCAAGCTTTATTATGAAACCTGAAGATTTTTCAAAATGAAGGAGTAAAAAAAATTACAAGGCGGTACTTACAGGAAATTTAAAGGACAAGTTCTTCTCAGGACAGAATAAAGGCATTATGCCCTAATTTTTTTTTGAAGAATCCACTGAAAGCAAATGAAAGATCAATAGCCAAAGGGCGAAGCTGCATTCAGCAAAACACAGAAAATACCACAACTCCAAAATATAAATATATACATATATTTGAAGCACAAAATAGGAATCATATTAAGTGAACCAGATACTATGGAAAATTAGACCAACAGAAGCAAAAGTTGAAAGCTAACACTTTCCTCCTTCAAAGTTCATTGGGACATTTCTTTCCTACACTTTTTAGTCAAAGACTATTGCTTTAAGTAAAGTAGGGAGCGAACTGTGGATTTCATGTTAGAACAGGAGCAGCCTGTTCCCAGGGTATCCCTGTGAGTCATACCTATTATGAACATGGAGGAAAGCTAGGCCTCCAGGAGATGGCTGCATCCCCAAAACATGCTCCCAGAATCCTCTCTTCCTCTCCCTCCTCCCTAGAAGAAGCCAATAATTTCATGGTTTAAGAAATAGTTGAATCCATACAAAAATGAAGAAGAATAAGAAAATAAGTAAAACAAAACTCCTGCGTGGAAACCAGAAACAGCAGTGACAACAATAAAACAAAACCAAAAATGAGAATAAAAGGTTTGTGGGTAAGAAGTTCATAAGAAAAAGATAATATTTATACAAATTGACATAGATATCAGAAAAATAATTCTCCATAGTCATAAAGATAATATGATTATTCTTTTTACTTTATTTATTACTGTGTAACTATGTGAGGGTTTAATGAGTTATAGTTGACCAAGTGATACAACTATTACAGTTAATAGTTATTTTAACACTGATTAATTTTGATTTTGCAGGATCAGGGTTTTTTTTTTATTAGATCATAACTGTGTACATTACTGCATTTATGGGGTACAATGTGCTGATTTTATATACAATTTGGAATGCTTACATCAAACTGGCTAACATAGTATTCACCTCACTTATTTAATTATTGTGTTTAGTCATTTATACTCTACTATTCATATATTTGACATGCACGTTTGCAATCTGCACAGTAGGTGAGGACCCACTGATTACCCTGACTCCACCCGGCCTCCCTTCTACCCTCTCCTTGCCCTCCTCTTCTCTCCTTCTTTCTGGGCTATAGTTGTGTTTTATGTTTTGTATGAAAGTGTGGGTGATTATATATTGATTTCATAATAGTATTGAGTACATTGGGCATTTTTCTATTCTTTTTAAAAAACCACAAAGAGATACCAGGGCTCAGAAGCAATAACCTGAAAGAGGGGAAGGGGGTTGGAAGAGCACCAGAAAGAAGAAGAGAAAAATGAAAATATACATAGTGAGAGTTCACATGTAATACAGACTATGATTAAAACCAAGTAAGACACGTGTTAGACGGCTTGAAAGTGTAGTGTGAAGTGGGAAAAAATTATAAATATTTTTAACTGAAATAATAAATGCAGAAGACCAAGAAGATCCTACATGGCAAGTGGTTGTGGAAGGAAAAAAAGAGAAAAGCTTTTACAAAATAAAGACCTGGGCATGCAAATCGAAAGGAAATGCATGTCTGAGTAAAAGATATTGAATAATTACCACAGTAAGGCATAATTAAGCCAAGCAACTGAACTTCCAGGGTAAAGAGACAATCAAACGAACATTTAGCTAGAGAAAGCAAATCATAGACAAAGACTAAAATAGTTATGTCGGCCTTAGGCTTAAACCAAAGCAGCACATTCATACCAAAAGACAGTGAAACAATGTCAACACTTTTATCAATGAGATAAATTTATCTTAGATTTATTCTGAGCCAAGTCGTTCTTTAAAAGAAGCATACAAACCTGAATCACCCACATAAGGCGTAAGTAAAACAAAACCACTACATGTACTAAGCCACCACTCTTCCTACTACACAGCAAAATCTTGTCTTTTAAGAAAAAAATCAGATGGACAAGTGAGCAATGGAGAAATCACAGTGAGCACTTATTCTATTTAAATAAAAAATATTTGAGAGAACTGAGAATTGATTTATAATGTCAGAATAGAATTTAATGTTATAACCAATAAACCAATGAGAATAATAACAAAATAGAGAGAAATAGAAGGGAGTCAAGCTCATCCATCTTTCATGGAATATGATTGAGACCCAGAATTCATATATGTATTTTAGAAGATTAATTATTTCAAGTTCTTAATATTTTCAATTATCTTTTACTTTTAGAAAGATCTTTTAAAAATGTATGATTCTTGTAGTGAATAAATTTTTACCTGAAATTGAGAAGTTCCTTTCATTTGTGTTTTGTTTCTTTTTAAAGTCAGACTGGTTAAATTCAATATTTTATAAGGTAAAATATTACATAAAGAATAACGTGCATTATTCTCAATTATTTCTATCCATCTATTCATACATCCATTTTATCCATCTTTCTGACATATGTGTACATAAAGAAATGTCACCAAATGTCGAAAGGGGTATTTCTGGTTAGTAGAATTTTAGGAGATTTCTTAAAGGTATTACTTAAAGTTCATTGTTTTCTGTGGTTTGAATGTCTCCATTAAATTCATGTTTAATTGCCAGTGTTAATGGTTTGGGGAGGTAGGGTATGGGGGTGGGGGGGCTTTTGCAGGTGCTGAGAGGCAGAGCCCTTGTGAAAAGATTGAGGGCATTATTGAGGAAGCAGGTCAGTTAGCACAGGATAAAAATGATAAGTGGGGCCTGATTTTCTCTCTCTGTCTTATGCACTTGCTTTGTATTTCTGCTCTTCCCCCACCTGGCCCTTTTACCATGGGATGACCCTTGCCAGATACATGCATTATGCTCTTCCACTTCCCAGTCTCCAGAACTGTGGGTATATTTGACTTGTGTTTTTGGTTTTTTAAATAAATTACACCATCTGCAGTATTCTGTTCTAATAGCAAAATACAGAGTAAGACACTGATGTATCAAATGCCTCCCAGTCTTCGTGCCCTAACACCAAAAAGGTATAATTCTCATTCTTGTCCTATGTCCACCACAAGTCTGGCTTTGCCTATAATAGACTATGCAATCAACATTTCAGGATGTAACTATACAAGCCTCAGGGTTAAGATTGCCAGCAGTGGGAAGGGGCAGGGTCAGTGTCTACCACCCCCAGGGAGAAGTAGTGAATAATTTGAACAATAATATAGGCTACCTCAAGTAGAAAGTCATTCTTTGTTAAAGTAAATATACAATTCTCTGCATTTTGTTCCTGTGATCTAGAAGCTTTGAAGCAAGGGACAAATTATGACTTTGCCTGATGAGAAATTTCTAGCTGTCTGACTTTGTTCCTACCTTCATCCTGTAGTACTTAACATAGCATTTTCCATATACACATTCATACATTCAAAACTTACATCTTAAATCGATAGGACTTTACCTATCAACTTATGGTAAACTATTGTGTCTAAAAGCTGATTTCAGGTGTGATAATTTTTTCTTTCTCCTTCCTTCTTAATTTCCTCCAAAATAAAAATAGATTCTAGAAATCAACAGAAAAACATGATTCACAAATGGAAACAAATAAGACCATAGTGCTCACCTTGAAAAAATATAGAAGAACAATAAACATAAAAATATGCTCAACTACTATTAAACATATGTAAAATAAATTGGGATCATTTTCTCCCATTAAATTTGTCAAAACTTAAAAATTATGTAATCCCAGGGCTAGCAACAAATATAGGGGAAGTGTGTACTGTTAATGGGAGTATAAATTGCTGTAGTCACTTTGGGAACTATTTTTACAATATCTATAAAACATTTTAAAACACACTCATTTGATTCAGAGTTCCACAGCTAGGAAGATAACTTGCAGTGTGATTGACAAACTATCCCATAAATAAATTAACAAAGAACTATTTACTTTATCAGTTTGTAGAAAAAAACAAAAACAAAACAGGACAATCTAAATGACCATGAAGAGTAAAACCTAGAAACAGCCTCAGTGATTGTCATTAGAGGTATAATATACAATGGAAGAATATGCTTTTATTTAAAATATTTATTAAATCTCCTCATGTGTGTATGTAAAGATTCATAAGATTTATGAAAGGTGAAAAAGCCACACACATACAAAGACATTTATATGATGGCCTTTACATAGAATTATTATATTTACTGAACACACATACAAGAAGTACCGACAGCAGTGGTTATCTTTGGTGATGGGTGATAAGAGATTTTTACTATTTATATATGTGTGTATTTCTGTTGTTTGAATTTTTTTTTATTGAATGATAACTATGTACATTAAGGAACTTCTGGGGTACAGTGTGGGATTTTGTTGTTTGAATTTTTAAAGCATGACTTTGATTTTTCTAAGAAAATTCAATGGGATTATTCATATATGGGACTTACGGGTCATTATTATGTCTTTTTTTCTTTTTCCTATCTTCAAAAAGTCAATATATATTACGAATATGAAAATGGGGTTATTATTTTGTCTGTTTGAAAATAATATTATTATTTGTAAAAATAAACCAGACAACAAAGAAAAAAAAAACACTATGAAAAAGAAAATAAAATTAGCATAGAATCCTACTACTTGAAACAGAGATTTTAAAAAATAATTAACATAAAGAAGAATTATCAACATCAATCATCGCCCAACCACGTGAGGTAAGAAGTAATGAACAGTATATTCATGGATATTACCCATACCTTATACCTTCCCCCAACACAAAAAGATAGAATGGAGTGGTGGAAGAGAGTATTTTCAGTGTTATCGTGTGGCTTTACTGATAATACCTGAATCTAAGATCCAGTTTTTATTTGCTGTAACCAAGTTTGTAAGAGAAACCATCACACATAACAGATGATACTCAGGTACAACAGTACGTGTGAGCAAGCCGCCTTTCCAACTGATCATAGATATGCTAGGGGATCTGCTCTGGCCCAGGGTTTCTCTTAGGAACATCTCCCCCAGCAATTCTTCACAGTTAGCTAGACTACAACCAATTTAGCTTCTTTCCCTCCAATTTAAAACAGCAACATATTCAGTTGTAATCAGTCATTTAGACCATAATACAGACGTGTTTATAAATTCCTTTTCAAAAAGGATAGAACATTAGATGGAAAGAAATGGTAAAGCTAAAGGAGGTGATATTGGTTATTATAAATAGGAAAGATTTGGGGTATATTTTTGGTCACAATATTTCTATTTTTGGCATTCTTATACAGTATATTTGATTTCTTCCTGACAAACGAATGTGCTTTATTGTAATTATGACTATTCCTTCTAGTGTTTGCCTTTATTATGTTCATACTTTCATTAATTTTCCTTTACCTAAGCAAGTAGAAAAGTAATTATAATAATGCAGATTTTATTTTAAGCTCTACATTGTGCTGACAGTGAATCCTCTAATTCCACTGCTTCAGCAAATGAAACTGATGGTCAAGAGAAACATACTGAATTAGGATTGGTTGGAGGATAGCCAGGCCCACCCACTGGGTAAATGTGACCATCATTCGTAGTCTAGGGATTTTAGATAAATAAAGGTAATTAAGAATAATACTACACATCTAGCCTATTCCAGAGACTATGACAGTGTTTGTGCAATGCCAAGAACCGTTTCTGTCTGCATGTATTCTGATGTTTCACTCTGAAGCTTTACATATATGTGACTTGCAGAAACTAAAGCCGGGCTTTGCTGCACCATGCTGACAGAATTCACTGCAAAGGCTGCTATTCTCAACAAAATCATCAGGAGTTGCATGAAATTAAATTTCAATCTGATGCCAGAAGTGCAAAAGCAATTCAAATATTCATGGCATTTCTAAAGACCAGACTTATATAGTCATAAATATGAAATGCTAACAACCAGCATGATTCAATTGGTTGAATTTTTTTCCATGAAATTATTTGAGACTTTTTCAAAGTTCTATGTTTTTCTATTATTTGTCATGAATAATTTTTCTTCCTAAGTATAGGTTTCTCCATGTTGTTAGAAAATACTGGCTTTGGGGAGACAAATTAACTCTTTCACTTAATCCTACTGAAAATAATGAAATGAAATATGCATGCGCTTTCTTCCTTTGGATGCTTCCTCTCAATCCCCTTCAACATGACTCCTCTGTTTCTGTACTTAACCTTCTCAGCTACTGAATCCTCCCCTACCTGGCAGTGATATGACATGAACCCCAAGTTTCCCAATAGCTCTGCCTTGCAAAAAGATTTCCCATCATGTTAAAAAGACAAACAGCTTATTTTGTCTAGTAATGACAAAATTGTGAACAAAAGATTTAACCTATTACCCTTCTCTCCTGTTACTGTTGTGATGATGGTGTGTAAAAAGCTACTCCTGTCTCTATTGGTTTATAATGATAAACATTTCTATTTCTTATTGACAGATCTAAAGATTTTCCCTTAGGGTAGGTTGAGCTTGGCTCTCAGTTCTAGTTAAGTTCATATTTCTTTCTACTAACTCATTTGGGGGCTCAGGCTAAAGGGAAGAGACAGTGGCTTTCTGGGACATTGACTTCTTATGACAATCAGAGAAACATAAGAGACCAAACCAAATTGTGCAAATACATTTAGAGCCTTTGCTTTCATTGTGTCTGTAAGTCTTTTGTTAGTGAAAGCAAATTATATGACCAAGCTCAGTATAAATGGGGAGGGAAATAAACTTCTCTCACAATAATGTACTTCAAAGTCACAGGCAGAAAAGAAGTAAAGAATTGAGAATCCGCCTCACTTTCAAGAGAATATATTTTCTCTTTCATGGGAATTTGAGAAATAATACTGTGGCTTAAGTGAAAGTAGAATTTGTATTGGTACAAAATGTCAGCATTGTAATTTGAAGTATTCCTCCAACCACCTCTTACATTGAATCTAATGAATCCTATGAATTACATCCCACAGATATAATTCATCAGTGGCATAAATCATAAATAAGAATAAAATCTAGTACTTACTACGTGCCAGGCACTGTTTTAAGTGCTTTGTATATGTTAACTCATTTAATTATCACAGTAACTCTGTAAGTGAATGACTATTCTGATATTTGTTGGCATGTTAATAAAGTGAGGCATAGAGGCATTTTTCAGTCTGCCCAAAGCCACACATTTCATAAGGTGTGCACTCTAGCTCCAGATCCTAAACTCCTGAGATGTTGAATATGCAAAAAGACAATGTCCAGACCATTTAGAAAATAGAAGACCTCTGACTTACAATTGAGCTAGAAAACCAATCAATTACCAGTGATAGCCAGCCAGGAAGCCAATACATTATAAGTCAGACTTGGAGGAGGTCTGACTGTTAGCTAAAGTAGCTAGGACTTGAGTAATAATTGATAACTTAATTTCTGTCTCTGCTTCTAATTTAGGACAATCAGAGAAAGCTAAATATGTGGCTTTAACCAATCACAAAAGATGCCCCATTTCTAGTTAGCCAGCCTACTACTTGCCCAGGACAACAGCCTCCAATCAGGGCGTACCTGAAGACTTCTCTCTTTTCTCACCATAAAGCTTACAAACATCTATGCTTATCTTTGAATTTCTGCCAAAGCAGAAAGCTCTGACTACATTCCTATAGCAATCTCTGAATAAATAACTTTTGCTTTTCTGATTTTGGTTGGTCTTCATTTATTTTTAAATAGCTATAGCAATATTCATCACATTTAATAAAATAGATTTTGTGAATAATATATCTATCATGGACCAAGACTATAGCTATTTTTCCAAAAAGGCCAATAATTGGCTCTTTTAAGGACTCAATTTAAGCAACACAGTCTTTCTAATACTTAATATTTGGAGAAGTGTATGTATATATCTACAGAAAGTCCAAATCAACAATGTTCAGAATAATAAAAATAAAAGCAATAACAAAAACAATAGTTATTTTATTATTAAGCATTTATAAGTACCAAACACATTATTAAAGCCATTGTTTATATTAGTTTGTTGCAAACTCACTACTGAAATTATTCTCATTTTACAGATGAAAAATTAAAGTTTAAAGAGGGTAAAAAACTTATTGGTACATACACTGCTTGCATATTGCACAAACAAGGCCTAGCATTGACATTTTAACTCCAAAATTCAAGTACATTGATGCTTAATTTAATGCAAGGCATACAGTAGAAATTCAACTTACTCAATACTTATAGAGTGAATAGAATTAATTGCTGGCTGATCAATTACCAACACTCAGTTAAAACCTACACTGACCATGAAAATATATTCATTAAACCCCTTAGAACTTCCTTAAGCCTTTCTTGGATTCTCTTTTTCTATGTGCATGTTATTTATGTTCACCTACACTTGCTATATGTATTACCAGATTCCCCATTTAGATAAGAATATCTTAAATATGTTAATAATGTTCTATGCTTTTTGTCCTGGGTTTGGTTTAACTGTGTACATGTTGTGAATACTGAATCAATGGAGAGAAACAGGTTCAAGAGTCTGTGTTACCCTTTTCTGTCTGCCCAGTGAATGAATCTTCCAGTAACTATTGGTATTCGTAGCTCTGGTCTCTCACCGAACCAAATGCAAATGTATACTATCTTTCAATTAAGCAACCAACAGATTTTAGCCAAGAGGTACATAAAACATGAACATGTTGGCTAGGAAGTAACTTCCTGACAACCAAGCGTTGTGAGAATACCTGTAGCAATGAAGTGTTTTAACTTTTCAACAGAACAGTTAAGGGGACTGTCACCTTGAGTACATGTGAGGTAGCAGGCACAGCTCATTTTCTCCAAAGTATTTGAGATCCATTGTAAAGAGACTATGAAATGATGGGACTTACAATAAACATCAATGATAAATACTAAAACTGTGATAAGAGGAATGGAATCAAGTAAATAAAAAAAAGTTTGAAGATTTCTTTTAAAGGCATCCAAAGAAATGGATGTACCTGGCAATCACCTCCTCCACAAATGGTGAGGAGATAATCACATGTTGGAGAAAATACTTAAGAGAGACACTGGAATTCAGCAGGAAAGTGACAGGGAACCTCTGAAAGATAGAAAGAGCAGGAAGTCAAGCAGCCCTTCTGGCTAGGACTGCCTTCCAGCCAGGAGAAAGTGCCCATGGCAGAAAAAGGCAAAGGATCTCCAGCAGACTACATTCTTACCAGAGTCCTACAACCCTATCCCTGGGAGAGTCCCTGTACTAGTACCTCTGAGACTAGTACAGGGTACTGCCTGGAGTCCACATTATAGCATTGCTCCAGAGAGGGAGCTCACACAGGCCCCTGACACCCTATAATACCCTAACATCTGCCCCACCCTGGCATTGAGAGGGCCCAGACCCTATCATGCTACATCTTGTTCCTGGGGCACTATAGCTCCTCATCTCTACATCTTAGGAGCACTCTGGCACCCTCTATACACACAGAGGGCTACAGTGATGTGACACCAGATAGACCCAGTGATGTGGCTATCTCTAGCATTCTAGCCCATGCAGTGTCCTACTGCAGGGAATGGGTAGTACAGCACACCAGAAAGGCTGCCCTTGGGACAAAGGGGATAAAGTGAGAGTTCCCCAGAGCCTGAGAGTCACCTTATAGCACCACTGCCTCCACCATCAGCCTTGCCCCTCCAGTGGTGAGGCTGCTGTTCATCTGAATGCACCTCCAGGAAACCTGGAAACTGGCCTGTCCAGCGTTGTTCAATGTCCTGAAAACGGGATGCTCCATCTGCTCTTACTATTCAGGTGCCTGGGGATGGGTCTACGGCATCTAACATCACCAGTATCCATGCAAACATCAGTGGCCCTGAGAGCATGCCTGCTCAGTCTGCTGCCATAACCACTACTGCCATCCACTGCGTATGGCACTTGGGGGCCTAGGGCCTGGCACACAAAGCCACAAAGCCCACCACTGGTATTCCAGTGTACCAGTCAAGGCCTGAGTATAGGCACATTACCACAACTGCCACCACTGATGCCAGACATGCTGCCAGGAGCCTTGGGACTCACCTGTCTGCCAAGCTCACTGCTGCAACTGTCAGCACTCAAGCAAACAGCTTAAAATCCCAAGTACAAGGCCTGACAAAATCCACTGTCACCAGTGCCTGTCACCAGCGTCTCTCATATGAACTGATACATGCCATCTTGAGGGAGGGCCCAAGGATCTACCTGCTTAGCCACCATTGCTACTGCTGGTCCTCAAGTACTGGTCCATCTGGCATCCCTCTCCCCAGCAAAGCTTTACCTCAGCTTCCACAAACAACCACAGCCCAAACAACTGAGGAACTCATGGACACCATTGATGGTGATTACAACCAAATAATTTTTCCAAAGACTAAACTACTATTCACACCCAGAATCAAAGCCAAAGCTCTCCATCCAGTAAAAGTCTTTCCCTATGAAACCCAATCCATAAAGTTGGAAGAAGTGACCATTATATAAGACATACAGATATCAATGTTAGGAGACATGAAAATGCAAGGAGACATAAAACCCCTAGAAGAACACAATAACGCTCTTATTATAATTGCTTCAAAAAAGGAACTGTACAAAATGCCTAAAAAAGAATGCAAAATAATTATATTAAAGAAATTCAGTAAAATACAAGAGAACACACATAAATGATACAAAGAAATCAGAAAAACAAATCATTATCTGAATGAGAAATTCAACAAGGAGACAGATATCATTAAAAGAAATAAAACTGTCATAAAAAAAACATCAAACCACAGTGATAAACAGTAAGAGAGGCAAGGAACACAGGATATAGAAAACAACAAAAAAAAAATAATTAACATGTCAGGAATAAATAATAACCATGAATGTACAATAGATTAAATTCTCCAATTAAAAGATACAGACTTAATATGTTAAAAAAGTGGTCCAAGTATATTCTGCCTACAAATAACTCACTTCACCTATAAAGAAACACATAGAATAAAATGGAGGAATAGAAAAAGATATCTATGCAAACAAAACCCCAAAGCAATCAGGAATGGCTATGACTATATCTGATAAAATAGATTTTAAATAAAACCTGTAAAAGGAGACAATGAAGGTCATTATATAATGATAAATGGATTAATTTAGCAAGCAGATATAACAATTCTAAATATGCATGCACCTAACCCTGGTGAACTCAGATATACAAAAGAAATATTGTTAGATCTAAAGGGAGAGGGAGAATCCAATACAATAATATTAATAGCTAGGAACTTCTATACTTTGCTTGGCATTACAGAAAATCAAAAAAGAAACAATGGATTTAAAATGAATTTTAGAACAAAGATATCTTACAGAAATTTATAAAGCACTTTATGCATCAACAGTAGAATACACATCTTTTCAATAGTACATGGAACATCCAGAATAGACCATACGTTAAACCACAAAACAAATATCAACAAATGTTCTAAAATTCCAATTTATATCAAGTATCTTCTCAAACCACAATAAAACTAAACATCAATTATAAAAGGAACATTGGAAAATATACATATACATGAAAATTACATAACATGCTTCTTAATGACTATTCAATGAAGAAGTTATGAAGTAAATTAAAAATTTCTGAAAACAAATGAAAATAGAAACAAACGTACCAAAACCTATGAAATACAGCAAAAGCAGTGCTAAGTGGCAAGTTTGTAGAAAAAGGAAAAAGAATGGAAAGATTTCAAATAAACAATCTAACAATGCATGCCAAAGAACTAGAAAAGCAAAACATAGGTGAAAAGACATAATAAAGATCAGAGCAGAAATAAGCAAACTAGAGACCAAAAAATATACAAAGGATTAACAAAGCAAACAGTTGGTTTTTTAAAAAAGATCAACAAAATCAATAAACCTCTAGAATTTAGATAGACTAACCCAAACAAAGAAATTTAAATGAATAAATTCAGAAGTATAGAAGGAGACGTTACAAATGCTATTACATAAATACAAGGAATCATTCGAGAGTGTTAGGAACCACTATATGCTAAAATACTGTAAAACCTCAAGGAAATGGGTAAATTCCTAGACACACACAACCTACAAAGATTGAAGCAAGAAGAAATAGAAACCTCATAAACCAATAATGAGTAATGAGATTGATTATACATATAAATCTCCCAACAAGGAAAAACTCAGGACCAAATGGCTTTACTGCTGAATTCTAGCAAACTTATAAAGCACTAACATTAATTCTTCCCAAACTATTCCAAAAAATTAAAGAGGAGAAAATTCTTCCTAACTCACTCTGTAAGGCTAGCATACCCTACCACCAAAACCAGACAAATACAAAGAAAACAAGCAATAACAACAAAAGGAAACAGGCTGATATCCTTGACAGATGTAGTCATAAAAATCCTCAACAAAATTCTACCAAACTGAATCCAACAACCCATCAAATACATGATATACTATGATAAAGTTAAATTTATCATAAGGATTCAAGGATGGTTTAATGTACACAAATCAATAAATGTGAAATTTCACATCCACAGAATAAACAAAGTACATATGATCATATCAACAGATAAAAAAAGCATATGATGAAATTCAACACCCCTTCATAATAAAAACCTCAACAAATTGGCATAGAAGACAATCCCATTTACAATAGCTAAAAAAATCTAGAAATAAATTTAACCAAATAAGTAAAAAATCTCTTCATTGAAAACTCTGAAACACTAATGAAAATAATTGAAGAGGATACAAAAGGAAAGACATCTCGTGCTCGTGGATGGGGAGAATCAACATTGCTAAAATGATCAACTATGCACCTAATCTACAGAATCCATTCCCTCTCAATATGCCTGTAACATTTTCACAAACAGAAAATACAATCATAAAATATATATGGAACCACAGAAGATCAAAAATATCTAAAGCAATATGGAGCAAAAGGAACAAAGTTACCTGACTTCAAATATACAAGAAAACTATGGCAACTAAAATAATGTGGTATAAGGAGAATACCAATGGACCAGAATGTAGAACACAGAAAATATCAGTTCTACATTTAAAAACTGATTTTTGACAAAAGCACCAATATCTTACATTTAGGAACAGACACTCTCTTTGACAAATGGTGTAGGGAAAACAACGTATCCATATGGAGAAGAATTAAACTAAACTCCCATTTTTTACCATAGATGAAGATCAACTCAAAATGGATTAAAGACTTAAAAATAACACCTGAAAGTGTAAAACTGCTGGAAGAAAACATAGAGGAAATGCTTCAGGATATTAGTCTAGGGATGCAAAGATTTTTATGATTAAGACTTTAAAAGCATAGGCAACAAAAATAAAAATGGACAAGTGAGACTATATTAAACTGAAATGCTTCTGCACAGACAAGGAGACAATCAACAGAGTGAAGGGACAACCCCTAGAATGGAAGAATATATCCGCAAACCTGACAAGGTGACTAAAATCCAGGATATACAAGGAATTCAAATAACTCAATGGCAAAAATACATATGATCCCATTAAAAAGTGTACAAAGTATCTGAATTGATGTTTCTTAAAAGAAAACATACAAATAGCCAACAGGTATGTGAAAAAATACTCAGCATCACTAACCATTAGTAAAAAGGAAATCAAAGCCACAATGAAATGTCATCTCACCTCAGAATGGCTGTTACCAAAAAGACAAAATATAACAAATGTCGGTGAGGATCTGCAGACAAGGAAAATCTTATACATTGTTGGTAGGAAATTAAATTCATAAACCCCCACTGTGGAAAATAATGTGGAGTTTTTCTAGAAAACTAAAAATATAACTACTGTATTACTTAGCAATCCAACTACTTTGTATTTATACATAGGGGAAAAAAATCAGTACAGGAAAAGGATACCAGCATCCCCATACTTACTGCAGCAGCATTTACAATAGCTGAGATTTGGAATCAATCAATGGATGAAAGGGTAAAGAAAAATTAGCATATATACACAATTATTCATCCAGAAAAATAATAAAATCCTGTCATTTTCAGCAATATGGATGGAACTGGAAGTTCTTATGTTAAGTGAAAAGAAATCAGGCATGACAATATTACATATTCTTACTCACATGCAATAGCTAAACAATTGATCTCATGGAGGTAGGAAGAGGAATAAAAGGTGTGGGATAGAGCATAGGAGTAAAAGTGCAAGGTGCTGGGGATAGAGTGATCTGGGGAAAAGCCAAGCATCACCACTGTCCCTGAGTACTAAAAGCAATACTCACTAGACACAGTATACTGAGTATACTGTCTCAGCCCTAAGTCGTATTTAGAGTGATAAGACAAAGGCAAGACAGAAGTGCAGTAAACAGAATGTGTCAAGAGTTCAATCATACTATTAAAGATAAACTTTTTGTTTTTTTTAACCTTTACTCTCTCTTTGAAGTTTTCTGCTGTGCTGTATTTTTTTTTTAATGCCTGAGATGTCAATAAAAGCCTGTGAAGATCATCAGGAGAGGCTGCACCTTTCTCTCTGTGGAGGGCTTGCTGGTCTTGGCCTTCCTGGATCCCTCAGCTCAATGCACATGGACTGAGCAGCACCAAAAAATAGATACCAGAGGCCAGTGGGGGGCTGAGATGAAGAGAGTTTGGTTAATAGCTGCAAACATACAGTTCGATGGAAGGAGTAAGTTATAGTGTTTGGTAGCATAATAGGTTGACTGTAATTTATTGTGCCTTTGAACATAGCTAGAAGAGAAGAGTTGGAATGTTCTCAACACAAAGAAATGGTCGATGTTTGAGGTGATGGATATCCTAAAAACCCTGGTTTGATTATTACACATTGTATCCACATGTCAAAGTATCACGTGCATCCCATAAATATATATCATTATTTATTAATTGAAAAGACCTCTTAGAAGAGGTATGATTTTAATTTATTTTAAAAATGGCTATGGGTTTAATTAAGGGCAGGGGAGAAGAGAAAATGCCAGTCTTAAGGAACAGTGTGTCCAAATGAAGAACAGGAAAAAGACGACATACAGAGGTACACGAATGGATAAGCTTAGTAAGAAAAAAGGGTTTCTGCAAGGAAATAGTGGCACTCATTTCCATTGTGCCTTTACTATACAAGAAGAATATCTGACCTTCAGTGAAATATCAGAGCCTAATGGGAAATACCACAAATGCTTATTTTGGAACCAAACTTCAAAATGGCAGTTCTACAATTTACATTTTTTAGGGGATGAATTATCATGACCAAATATCATTTTTCTTCATGATGATGTCTGTGTGTGTGACAACATGACATTTTATAAACACATTCTGTACTTTTCAGAAGGAAATAGGCCTGCTGTCTACCCCCTTCCTTTCTTAATATCTCATTGCTTTACTCTTCTCAATGAATTGTTCACTCTTGCAAAGAATTACATGCCCAGCTTTATTTTTTCTCTTCCCAAATAAGGTGATGAAAAAAGTAAAATCTATTTTGTAAACCAATGAACTACCAGTTCTCTTTTCAGAAGTCTCACAGTTCATGTTATCATAAAACAGGGAGCATTTTTCCCTGCTCTCTGCTATTTGCTAATACTGAGATTATCCTTAATTTCTCCTTTTCCCTCTTTATTTATATGTGGTTATGACAATTCTTATATCAAGCATCTTCCTATAATTGTCTCCATTTTTGTTACCTGGATACATTTCCAGTCCAGAGTATGTACACATCTCAAGAATGTGAAAATCCATGAGAAGTTTACACAGATCTGGCAGTATGCTTCTAAAGTTCTTCTCTCAAGGAATAGAGACAATCCAAACACCAGAGAACCAGCCATAGTGGGCTTCCCTGTTTATACAGCCTAGGTAACAGAGTGGAATCTGAGAGGTCATTTGGGGCAAGTGGATCACGGTCTATAAAGAGACTCACTCAGCAGTTCTTAATAACTGACTTTTTCGCAAAGCCCTGTGTGACATACAAGGTACTGTGAGGATACAAGGATGGCAAGGATACTGTTATTACCACCAAAAACTTATAGTCCAACATTTAAGATCAGAGCATAATAATAGAGCTATGGGTATTGTAAGAAAAGAATATAACAAGGGCTACAAGACTTAAAAACAGAGGGGAATTATTTTTTACTGGCCAAAAGCCAAACATGCTTTGTGAAAAATGCAATATATGACCTCTGTTCTAATGTTTGGCAGAAAGCATGTAGTGATAAACCTGCACACGCAGACACTCTGAGCCAATATCAATGTCATAGTCAAACCATGTTTGTTTTTATTCCTAGGAATGATTCCATTTAACTTCATTGTACCTGATCCCGAGGATCTCAAGCAAATAAAAAGCAATAATCTAAAATGACCTGTTTGATTAGGTCGATTTCAAGGTTCTACTTTTGTGCTTGTATTATTTACAACCATTTCATTCATTCAGATAATTGCAGAAAAGTAACAGTTAAATAAGTAATGAAGCCCAAAGTTCTTTTCTGCTGCAACATTTTAGCATCCTTTCCTCATAAATCTTAAGTTTGCCTAACAGCACTTTAGTGAGCATGAAATATGATTGCAATTGTAAAAGTAACCAGAAAAGAAAGAAAACAGCAGCTTCCTGGATGGGTTATTCTAAAATAGAAATACTTAGGGGTGGAGCAGCCTCAACTGCAGACAAAGATTCCATAAGGACACCATCTAGCTGTGATTATTAAATCATAATGATATATTAAATATAATAATAATTATAATTACATTATTAAATTATATGTTTTATATTATGAAGTAGCCTGCATTTTTTTATTTCAAATTTCTAATACATAAAAAAAAATCAACCTGGCAACAGTTCTGATTCTAGGTGCTCAAACCACCCTTTTTATTATTAATTACTTTAATTTGTGCAACATGTGTTGGGTCACTGACCACAAGCAGTCCAACTTTTAATTTAAATTGAGTACAATCTACACAGAACACTGTCTCAATCGGTAATCAAAACACCATGACTTCCTAATGTATGTGTATTTCTGAGTGATAGATTACCTCTGATCCACCCATCATAACTAATTTACGTAGCAACTTACTCTTATTATTCCATATGTTATTAAACTTATCACCCAAGACACAAAATTTAATGTTAATTGATTATTATCTAAACATAATGTGTTGTACCAGAGTGGTGTTCATTTGTCAATGTTTCTAAAGCATTCTGCACATGTTGTGAAAGTGGGAGTAACATTTGGAATTTTTTTTATGCTCACATAAAATTACTATTACAAAGAGGCAAAAATATGAGAAGCAATTTATTTCAACAAAGATAAATTAATCAATTTCTTGGTATATGTTTCACAGAAAACCTATTTCCTATGGAAAAAAAAAATGGCCCAGAGGGAGCTGAAAGGTGTGTTAAAAGTTAATTTTTCCAATGCTAACATGAAATACTGTCATATTAAAAAAAATTCAATGATTTCAAGGGGAAAAGCTGTTTCTAATACTTTAAATGAAATTCAGAAGTAACAATAGCTACGTGTGCCATTCGGCTACGAGCTGCTTACGAAGCCTCAAAATTATGGTAATTTTCAATCCTGAGGTTTTGTTTTTTAAATTTATATTTTAAATAACAGCTAAGTACATTTTATGAACTGCATCACTGAGAAGCCATCTGTACATTTGTATATAGGCCACTTAAATTTTGTTAAATGTGTCAGTTGCTAGGCTGTGGTTTCTCAAAGCGTTGAAAGGTAGCTCTCCAAACCAAAGTTACTGTGGCTGTAGGCAAACACACACCAAATGCCTGCTGTGGCTTTAATAGGCACTCAGAGAAAATATAAGCATAAAACAGTTACGAGGTTGTGTCTACATATCATGGAAACATCACATCAATGTAGAAGATTCATTTAGTTAATTATTCAAATGATTTCATGAGCTAGGGCCTACAAAGGTTGGAAGGCTAACAGTACTTTTCATGTAGATTTGCAGATACTTATTTGGTAAAGGTCATAGACTTTCCTGCCTGTTGCCCAAATACACATACCTGAGTGTTCTTGGATGTTTTCCCTTCTTCCGGGGATTTTATACAAAGTTAGCTCAGGCCAGATATATTATTCTTAGAGTAGCTTGTACTTATGTGTAACTGAACAGGCATCAGCCATCAGCAGAATTATGTCCTCAGCTTGCCTTTGAAGTGTGCTCTTATTCCATTAGGGAGAAACACCCAACCAAGTGTTTCTTTACGCCTAAGAACACTGTTGCAGGATTTCTGACCTGGACCTGAGTCCCAGTTAAAATTTTGTATTTGTGTGGCCAGAAAGTTTTAGTCCAGAACTCCGTGAAAACTGTTTCTAACTTTGAGTTCAAAGTACTCATGGTAACCTTTAGTAAACCAATTTCATCCAATTTTTCCTTTATCTTCTTCCCATTATATCATTTCTTATCATTTTTAACATTATTACTTGTAGATAAATCATTTAATTATGATTGGTAAAATAGCAATGATACTCGCAAGAAATAATCTACGTTGACACTAAAAATATATATATATGAATATTATATGTTAATATATACATATTTTTCTGAACTATTTATACTCCCAAATACTTATATTTATTCACCTAAATACTTTGGTGAATAATTCTTAAGAACAAGGAAAAGTCTCATACGAGTACAGAATGCCTGCCAAAATGAAGAAATTAACATCAATATGTGTATACAATACTATTATCTAGTCTCCAGTCCATACCATATACTTTGCCACATTTTCCTCCAATAATGTATTTTAAGGTCATCTTCCACCCGGAAATTTCAGTCTAAGATCTAGTCCAGGGTCACTCATTACATTTAGTTGTTATGTCTTGTTGTCCCTTTAGTTTGTTAATTTCTTAGATTTTTTTTCTCTTTCATAAGTTTTACATTTTTGGAGTGCATGGGCTAATTATTTTGTGGTGAGTTTGGTCTGAGTTTTTCACATGATTAATTCCAGGTCCTGAGTTTTAGGGGCAAGTATAACAAAGAAGTGATGTCATCTTCACTTTCCAGGAGGTGGAGGATGTGAGTTTGTTCCATGACTAGTGATGTTAACTTGGATTGCTAGCTTAAGGTGGTGTCTGACAGGTGTGTCCATCAAAAAATCCTACTTATTTTCTTGATAATTAGGGAAGATTTTGTGAAAAGATAGTTTGAATCTATATAAAGATGCTGTTCCCTCATCAAACATTTACTTACTAGATTTAGCAACCATTGATGATTCTTAACTGACTCAATTTTTACTCTGATGGTGGCCAAGTGGTGATTTTCTTGTACATTTATTACTTGGTATTTTATTGCAGAAAAGAGCTTTTCTTTCTCCATTCATCTATGTATTTAATTATATCATAGATTCATGGCCTCATTTGAATTTAGTGAGTCATACTCTGTGAAATCCTGGACATGCACTTGCACTGCTCAACTTCTTTCAAGAGAATCTGTTCTGAGGACATATCTGCATAACAGGCTCCATTTGCTATAGATCCACTACAAAGTCTACCCAAGGCCATGGTCTCCCAGAGCTTCTCCTGGTCAATACCCGGGCATGGCAGGGTATTAGAAGTGGGACATTTATGCCCAGGGAAGGACTGCTATGAAGGGGCGATCCTTCTCTAGGTGATCCTCCCGTTAGCCTGCTCAGAATGGACACACTGCACAGATACATTGCACACTTTCTGGGTAAAGGACACACCTATAACTCTGAGTGGAAATATACAAAAGCAAACTTTGTAACCAAAATGCATTGATCCCCTTAATACTGAGGTGTTAAAAATAGAGGGAGAGAAAGACATTCTTTCTCAGAGCAAGACTACAAACGGCAGCTCTTCCCGTCCAATCCTCCCTGTTCCCTCTCTGCCTTTACAGGAGTTAGTCCCTCACTGCATTTGGGGCCTTCCCCGACTTCCTTCCTTCTCTTTATCCTTTACAGGAATTTCCATGAAGAAATCTACCATACGTCAAATTTTGTGTCAGTGTCTTTTTATTTTTTTGGAGGAAACAAACAGACATATTCTCCTACCATCCTTATTTATTTTGATGCTCAAATTGCCCCGGATGTGACCAGTAGGAGTTTCTTCTCTATGTTTTTTTTTTCCTTCTTTACCTTTTTATTCTGAAATAATTTTAGGGTCACACAGAAGTTTGCTTAAAAAGTTAATCTCCTGGTGGTAAAGAATAAAATCATAGATATCAGAGACTATAAAGGGCATATATAAGCAGGAGCTGGGGAGAAGAGCAGATGGTTAATGGGTACAGCATATAGTTAGAAGGTGAGAATTATAATATTGGGTAGCAGAGGAGAGTGACTATAGCTAGGAATGAGGTTTTGCATATTTCAAAGTAGTTAGAAATCTTGAAATGTTCCCAACCAATAGAAATGCTAAGTACTCAAGGTGATGGGTACCCATAATACCCAGACAGGTTATTCTATGCATGCAACAAATTATCACACGTACACTATCAATACATAGAGTATTATGTATCAATAAAAGTAATATAAAAAGTTCTGTGTACTCTTCATCCACCTTCTCTCAATGATAATATTTATGTAACCATAATGCAGTTATCAAAACCAGAATGTAAACATTAGAAGCATATTAAGGAAATGACATACATTATTTTGACCACCTCCATACTTGTATGTTCACCAGTTTGTTACAGATCCTTGGCTGGTCAACTTACAGAAGTTCTACCACATGCACTTAGTCATGGAGTACACAGAAAGTAATTTCAAGAATTTTTACCCATGTCATTTGAAGAAATACTGAATTCAGTATCTGTATATGGTATGTGGGTGAAATACAGTCTTGAAACTATTGGAGTTATTGGCTTTCTCCCATTCGAATGTGGTAAAGTTATTGACACAATTAGGTTTGTTTATATTGGCATCCCATTTTATAGTTTTTGTCCATCCTTGTTGATATCAGTCTATCCACTCATCCAGTGTAGATGCAATATTATGCTTTTGGAATGTAAACCAACTGTTATGCATAAACAAGTTTACTAAATATATTAAATAAAAAATTAAATAAAATAATATATACCTCTATGACGAGTAAAGTTAATGTGTATTCTTCCCACACTGTCTCTCATCTTCATGGCTATCACTCCTGACGTTCACCTCTCATGTGCTTTCCTTAATATATTTTTTGGATGGTAAATATCTGTCCCTAAACATATTTTACATATTTTTGAACTTTTTTCTATTAGTGGGATTCATGATATTTAGTTCGTTTCTTATCACAAAGAAATGTTTGTGAGATGTAATTTATTCGTTTTTACTGTTGTATCCCTAATAACCAAAATTTATCTATGATTTTTGTGAATAGCAGTTTATTTTGGTTACCTTTTGCAGTTACAAACAGGGCTGCAATAAGCAACACAGGCGGACTCCCTCCCTGTGCTCATGCGCAGCACATGGTTTAGGGCGTGGCAGGTTTGCTGGGGAACAGCACCGCATTTCACTGTAACGTTGACTCCTAGAAGGGACCTCTGTCTATGTGGAGTCTGCACATTCTCTCCATGTCTGCGTGGGTTTTTTCCAGGTATCCTCAGCTTCCTCTCATATCCCGAAGATGTCCAAATTAGGCTGACCAGGGTGTCTATACCGTTTCGGTGTGAGTACAGGTGCATGTGTAAGGCCCCGCAATGATATGGCATCCTATCCAACGTTGGTTCCCACCCTGAGTTGCCAGGATAGGCTTTGGTCACTGCGACCCTAAACTGGAATAAGTGGGTAAATAATTATCTTACTTACTTTTAGTCATCTTTCTCTAATGTATGTATAACTTGTATTTATTTCCATGTTTAATATAAGAAGTGTTTGGGGGCTTTATGGAGAAGTTCAGTAACATTTTTGTGACCAGAAATATGCCGTTAGGGATGTAATTCTTGTTTAAATTAATT
Organism: Galago senegalensis; assembly: GCA_963575145.1. NCBI lineage: Eukaryota > Metazoa > Chordata > Mammalia > Primates > Galagidae > Galago > Galago senegalensis. Next base: position 43,787 of record CAUYTI010074050.1, read on the forward strand.
GTCCTATGGTAAATTCGGTTTTGTTGTATTTTGTTTGAGCTGCAGTTTCCAAGAACCTATTGATGACATTAAAACTTACTACCTAGGGAGCTTTACCTTCATACAAGTTTTGACTAGCTTTCCAAAATGGTTCTAGCAATGTATACGTCTAACAGAAGTACATAAGAGTTTCAATTACTCTGTGCTCTCCAGTGATTTCTGTTGTGAGACATTAAAAATTTTTTCTATTGAAATTTGTGAAATAATATCTCATTTTGGTTTTTGTTTTCATGGATATGAGTTAAGATTTGTCATCTTTTCATACAATTTCTAGCTACTAATTTTTCCAATTTCGGTTAGTTGCTAGTATACATTTTTTACATTATCTTTAGTTTTTTAATCTTTTCCTCATGGATTTTATATACTTTGAATATTTTCTGAGTATATAAAATACTCAGAATTGACCACTGAATACCCTGAATTGAACATTTTATATACTCTGAATTGTAGGCATTTGGTAGTTAGGTTCTGCAAATATCTTTTTCCTAGTTTAGCTATTTTTTTCTCTCAGTATGAAATGGTATGCTTGGATGGGCAAAATAATTATTTTAATATACATGTACTTATATTTACTACCTCTTATGTTTCACATTCCTTATTTGAGAAATTCTTCCCAATCCTTAAATCACAAAGATATCTTCTTACATTCTCATATTCACATGCAGGTTTTGCAATTATTTTAAACTGCTAATCAGGACGTCTATGAAATGAAGGTCAGATTTTATATATTTTAATGTATTATATTATTCCAGAAAAATTTCCACCTGCAATGCCAGTTATTTCCAATATTCAGTTTTCATATATGTACGTCTTTGTGGGCTGTTTATTTATCTGCTTCTACACCAGGACTCACTCTCTTCATTAAAACAGGTTTGTAAGATTTGTTATGATGCAAAGTCTCCTATTCTGTTCTTCTTTGGAACTGTCTTATTACTTTTGACTTTTTGTATCTCATATTAATTTTAGAATCAGCTTGTCAAATTTCATCAAACCCCCTGTCAGGATCTCTTTGGGTTTTCACTAAAATATAGATTATTTTAATGAGAACTGTTATCTCTGATATTGAAACTGCTAATTAACATGATATTTATTTTTTATGTAGGCCAACTTTAATGTACTTTTTAAAAAATTTAAAATGAACATGAGATTAGAAATGTTTAGGTTACATTGTTTTCAGTTCTAAGGTAAAGTTCAAGTTGAAGTTGAGTCCTTCACCCAGGGGTTGTGAACAACCTAAAATTGTGTACATTAGGTGAGATCCGCCAATTGCCCTCCCTCATCCCCTCTCCCCTTTTCATTGCTAGACTATATTTGTGTTTTATCATTAGTGTGAGTGTGTAGTTGTGAATATATTAGTTTTATATTACTATCGAGTACATTGGATTTTTTTTTCCCATTCCTGAGATACTTTACTAAGAAGATTTTTTTTTCCCATTCCTGAGATACTTTACTCCATCCAGGTAAACATAAAAGATTTAAAGACTCCATCTTTTCTTATGGCTGAATAATACTCCATGGTACACATATGCCACTGTTTGTTAATCCATTCATGGGTTGATGGGCATTTGGGTTGCTTCCACAACTTAACAATTGTGAATTGAGCTGCTATAAACGTTCTGCTGCAAATGTCTTCGTGGTAAAATGATTTTTGTTCTTCTGGGTAGAGACCTAGTATTGGGATTGAGGGATCAAATTGAAGGTCAACTTTTAGTTCTTCAAGGATTCTCCATAGCTCTTCCCATAAAGGTGGTATTAGTTTGCAATCCCACCACCAGTGCAAAGTGTTTCCTTTTCTCCACATTCATGTCAGTAGGTTTGGGACTAAGGTTTTACATTTTCATCAAAAATCATGAGCATCTTTGTTTACACTTAATCTTAGGATTCTTTTATATTTGATTCTGCTAACAATCATAGATATATATTTTAAACTGCATTTACTGTTATTGCTGGTGGATAGAAATGCTATTGAATTTTTATGTGGAACACGTATACCTTGTTGACTTTACATTAACTCTAATCGCTTGCCTGTAGATTCTGTTTATCTATGTAGGCAATCATAATAACATCTGCAAATCATGACATCTCTTCTTTTGCTCAGACCATATGCCTCATAACTTTATATATACATGTGTGTGAGTGTGTGTGAGTGTGTGTGTGTGTAAAGATAGCTATAGATATCATACTGGCAAAGAGTCATAGTATATTATGAAATGAAAGTAGTGATAGCAAGTGTCTTTGTTTTGTTATTGTTATTAAAAGAAACACTTCTAATGTTTTACCTTGTTATTATTTTGTTGTAGAATTTATAAATGCCCTTTATCAGGAAAAAAAAAATTTCTCCATTTCAGTAAGTTCCTAAATTTTTCTTCTTTCAATTCATGAGTGAATCGGTGGTGAATTTTACTGAATGCTCTTAAAGCCACTATTGAGATGATAATGTGGATTTTCTCTTTTAATATGTTTTTGTGGTAAATTACATTAATAGACTTTTAGGTATAAAACAAACTTTGCATTCTCAAGCTAAAACTGAAATAGAATGATTATATATTGATTTTTAAATTAATTCCTACATTCAATAATTATAATAATGAGTGTAGGAATTGTACATTAATATCATGAGTAATATTGGCCTGTAATTTTCTTTTTTGGTGATGTTTTTGTCTAGTTTTGGAATTCCTATTCACCTTAAAATAATTCAGGAGTTTTTTCTCTTTCTAGCCTCACTGAACAAAAGAGACTTAATGTTGTCCTGAGTTTGACTACACATTTTAAACAGGTCCCTTCTTAACTGGTCCCTGACCTACCTTTCCTTGGAGTAGTTATTTCAGAAAATTTGCATTGTAGCATCTTTCTTTGTCCCTTCGAGATACAAATTCTTTATAATGCAGGGTGTGTCTCTCAAGGACCTAGAAGCCATCTTTTTGAAATAAATGATGAGTTATACTGAGATTTTTTTCAGTCGTCAATTTTCAATATTTCTATCAAACTTAAACAAAGTTCCCAGTATGGTACAAGCATGTCACCTTTCCCCCTCTCCAAAAATAGCTACATCATTTGGGGGGGGAGATAAAATTTATTAAAACTCTGGTTAATACAACCAGAGTAATTTATCTGTTCTTTTATTTCTTTAGCTTTTGAATCATGCCTTCCACAGACTCCTATTCTCCTGTTCTCATCTTGTCTCTTCCTTCTCTAGGTCTGGAGAACAGCTGACATTCTGTCTCTTTCCTTCATCTTCACCCTGGGAATTCCATTTCTTTCTCTTCTGCATTAGAATCTCTGATTCCTGTGTCTTATCATTTTCTCTTCTTGTTTAATTTGTTTTTATAGTTTTGAGCATTCTTTGTAGGATGTAGGAGAGATAAAACAGTGATACATCTATTGTACAAGTCATAAAATATCTTTATTTTGTTTTTTACACTGAGTTGAAAGATTAGTTAAGCACGTAATTCTGAGTGGTACATAATTTTTGACTCACATTTTTAAACGCATTGTTCTCTTACTTTCCAATTTTATCTGTGGTGACTGAGACTTATGAAAGCAATGTATATCATAATTTTTCTCCCCTGTAATCTACTTTTATTCTCCCATCTAGACTATTTTGAGGTCTTTCTTTTATTGTTAGAGTTCTTAAGTTTCAAAATGATGTATCTTAGTGGGCATTTTATATATTTGTTTTATTTTATTCATGACATTAGATGCTTAGAGGAGCCTTTCAATCTAGATGCTCAAGTCCTTCAATCCTAAATCACACTTTGATTTATACATTTTATAATTCCCTCTATTTGTTCTTCTCTTTTAGAAAATATGACTGTTCAGTTGGAATTTAAATCTCAGGTTTAGTCCTTTCATTTTGATCTTTCTCCTTCTGTCCTTTTTGCTATATTTGCCTCCTTACATAGATATATATATAGTAATTTCTTGAAAACCTACTCAACTCTATTGTAAGTAATCTGTCACATTGTTTGTTATATTTTAATTCCTAAGAGCACTTTAGTTTTCTGTAATCTTTCATTTGTTTTTAGCGTCCTATTTTTTATGTATAAAATATCATTTATTTCTGGTGATATTAATTATGGTTTTTTATAAAAGCTTTCTATCACATTGCTTCTACTTCCTTTTTTTTAACTTTATTTACATTGCTCTTTCTTTTATGTTAGTGGTTTCCCTATACATCTACCATTCTTGCATGCCCTTTCCATCTAAGAATGAAACCAAAGCACTAAAAGTTTGATTGGAAACTCTGTGCACGTGACGAGGACTTTTGACCAAAGAAATTTAGTGGAAAACGATCAGGCAGAGGCTTTGGAATTGCACTGAGGTACCCAAAATGTCAGAATCTTAGTATATCTGAAGTAATTATATTATTTTCACATAATTCTGCAATATTCTCCCTGTTTAGGGAACTGATTATAGGCCTGCTTATAGGTAAAAAGGAGCTAGAAGTTGTCTAATTACTCATTGCAAATGAAACAATTATTTTGAAATAATTGTAGTTGATTGGTGGGATCACACCTATGGTTCATCCTATAAGGGTACATGTGAACCTCTCTAAATGTAGAATATAAATGTTTTAACACAATAACTAAGAAAAAGATATGAAGGCTACGTTAACCAGCTGGATGAAAGTATTTCAAATTGTATATAGGAACAGTATACTGTACCCCATGATAGTATTAATGTACACTGCTATGATTTAATAAAGAAAAAGAAATAATAACAGTCAATGGAGTATACTGACCAAGCAATTTTGAGGGCACATTTTGGGTTTCTAGTGAATCTTTTCGCTTGGAACTTACTTACATTTGCCCTATTCTGTAATGTGTTATTTTCTAGTGGCTACTTTTACTTCCTTTCTCAAACCCTGAGTTTCTAGCCATTCAAATCTGCCCCAGGCATCTCTCCATCAGCTGTCCAGAGTAAGATTTTAAAAGAACCCCAGGCCTGTTCCTACTGTGGGGTTTCCATCTAGTCTCGATAGAAGGCTCCTTTGCTTCACCATCTAGATCTGGGCATCAACTTTCCAGTGAAATTCTCTGGTCTGCTGCTAGAAACAGGCCGTGACCCTGGCCCCAGACTCTGCTACCTGGAAGGTTTAGCACATGTAGTCCTGATGCTTGGAGGAGAATCCTGGGTCTCTGATTGGTTGTCTTAGGGTGACTGTTAAGCTGTCCCTCTCCTTTTCCCATGGGAAAATGCTTGAGATTTGCGTGGAAAATATGATTCTTTCATGGCATTTCAAATATTTTAAATATCTTCAAGGTAAAAGTTGTGCTTTCTCAAAACAAACTAGCTTTCTACCCAATCCTTTCAAAGTCTTAGGCGGCTTAGTATTTAGGTATAGCTACAGGGTCTGGTCTAGGCATCTAAAGCTTTAGACAAAACTGCAATAGAATCTTCATTTGGGATCATGTTATTTTTTCCTTTGTTTCTCCAATAGATTATTCATGAATGAAATAAAGAAAAGAAGAAAACATTGCCTACAGGTATACTGGCCAGAATCCTATGTCTGTTCATATTATCCAGAGGTTCATTATTTTCTTTTTGTTACAGTATGTTTCAGTTTTGTTTAGACCAGGGTCTCTCAACCTTCCTAATGCTGATGGATTTTCATTGTTACAAAGGGGTCACCACCCATAGGTTGAGAATCGCTGGTAAGTGTGGGTTTTGCCCTTTTTCTTTGCACCATGGTCAAGTTTAGGGCAGAGAAAATCCCACTTTAAGAGCATGTTATGTGAATTCATATGAATTCAGTATGACAGCTTTGTTGGGTTCATTATTCTCTAATGTTTCATGATCTGATGTCTCTCCATATTAGGGTTTTTATAGAGATAATGCTTTTCTTCTACCACAGTAGGAGGACTGTCATATTGCTTGGAAGGTTTAGAAAGAAATGTAAATAATTGCTCCTTAAACTGACCCTTAACAATTCTTTTGCCCCTCACTCCACCTTTGAACATATGTATCTGTGCCATCAAACTGGTGTCCCCACACCAGATATGGCCAATGCCCATCATTTTATCAACCTCTACCTTAATTTGACCATCTCATACACCAACGTAACTCCTTTACAAGAGAACTGGGTATGAAATCTCATGTCAGAAGTTTTATTCCTTCTTTTACTTCATCAAAATAATATCACACAAGGAAGAGATGAATAGCTACCTATACTTTCAATAAAATTATTACATTAGCTTTCTGCCTTTGAATAAAATGTATTCCTCCTGATCATGATCTCATTTCCGAAAGAGACAAATCAATTATGTCTTAATGCACAGATCCTCATAATGATAGATTTTCGGTTGTCTGAAATCATTTGAGTGCATTTGAATGTAATGTATTTTAAGTATCTACTGACATAATAGATTTATGTGACCCAAATAATCGGACTTGTAATGGTTCTGAAAAAGCTTCACCCATCACAATTTCAACTGGAAATTTTTAATTTTATTGTTTTGAATTTCTTTGGGAAAGGATTCTTGAAACAAAACCTAATTTGTATATTTAGTGTTGATCTATGAAATAAGCATCGGGCGGATTTCATGTGCACAGCTCACCAAAGGGCTGCCACAAGCACTAGCTCATCAGCCTCTCGTCCTTCCCTCAACCCTTGAGATGAGAGTTTCAGGCTGGGTTTATGTTGGTTATTTCTTCCTTTACCTCACCCCAGGTCTAACTCTAATCCCAAAAAAGAATAATGATCTGGTGAAATTAGAATAAATACAGATTGAGAAATTACTGAATATATACTATGTTCCAGGCACTAAACTAGGTACTTTACATCCATTGTCAATGAAATAATTTTCAAACAGTCCCAAAAAGTGTTATTGTTCCAATTTTTCTAATTTTCTAATGTTATTAATGATGAACTAGAGGTTTGAAAAGCAAGGCATTATAGCTAGTTACAGTCAAAATATTCAAATATATTTCTTTCCCTGTAAATCCCATGCTCTGCACTTTGCACCAAGGTCATCACAGAGTTAAAGACTCTCCAATTTCACAAGTAACCTCTTGAGGTCTGACTAATTTATATAACCTGCTCATGACTTCTTTTGGGAGAGCTCTGTCCTCTGTGAGTGAAATGAACCTTAATTTCCTTGCTCTGGCAGAAAGAAAAATTACAAGTCAATTTGTAAAGATTGCCAGAGCACAAAAAATCCTCTGACAAAGACACGAGCAAGCATGCACACATATATTCCCACTCACCGCCCCCATTATCCCATAAAGCAATTGCAGTAGAATGGACACGAATGGATCTTCTCTTAGTCCTGATGGCCCCAAATAGCAGTGGACAGTGCATTTTGGCTATGACCAAAGGAACAGATCTTCATTACTTTCTGTTTTAGAATAGGTGTGTAGATTAGACTCATGCTCTCTGCTCAGATTTAAACCATGAAACACCTCTATAAAGTAGTGAAACTTCAAGTTGCTTCATCAATTTCAATGAGCCAGAGGAGAGGAAAAAAACAAAAGGAATATGTGATGCTTATAAATACTGCCAATACATACTAATGCTATTTTTTCAAGACTGTGATTGGATATTGTGATAACCCATTGTTTGGCAAATGAATACATGAAAAGTATAATGTGTACATATACACATTACTTATTAGTAGAAATGATTCTTTTTATAGCTTGGATGATTTTATTAGGAAATCTACTCCCCATCCCTAGAAAGGCCAAGGGACAAACAGTACAATAAGAAATAATTTACTGGGCCAACTAACTTCTTCTAGTGTAATAAATAATAATTTCCTCAGAGATGAGAGACTTAAGTATGAGAAATGCAGATGATTATTTGTTTTATTTTATTTTTTTGGTAGAATCACAAGAAAGACATAAATGACCCTTTGGTGCTTCTTTCATTTAGTTAAATGGTAAATTCAAACTGTCCACCTGGTAATGAATCACCTAAAAAAAATGCGCATTGATTTATTTTTGTGTGTCTTTGAAGAAAAACATATATATATACATACCCTATACACACAAAATGCAGCCACAGACATATCCAAGATTTAATTTATTGAAACCTTATAATTATAAAGTCAAAAATGAAAAAAATATAGATTTTTTTTATCAGCTACAGGTTATTGCTGCAAGAACTACAGCTCTTTAGTCAATTTAATAGAAACTATCAGTATACAACAGACTTTTTCTACTCTTCACTTAAAATTGTATGATTTTTTAAACATTCCATGTTATTGTCCCTGCATTTAATAATCTAATTCTAATTTTTCAAAGAAGAAAATACCTTTTTCCTCAAAAGCAAAATTAACTTCAGAAATAAATAACAATATATACACCTCACATTCAATGTAATCTTTTTTTGTGAAAAGATAGTAATTTGTAAGATATTACTATGACTTTGGCCACTAAGATGTGTTACATTTATGTTCTACTTTAAATCTTCAATCAATCTTTTCCATCTGTCAAAATTTTATAGCTACTGCAAGATAAAGGCTCTGTTGCTATGGTAATTATTCCATTACCTAGGTGACAGTGTTCGGATGATGTCATTGTTAAAGTGATATAACTCATGAAACATTTTCAGCTTTCATTATAGATAGGCAGACAGAAAACTGATTCATGAAACGAAATCAAGGGGGCCAGAAAACTGGTGTTCTTTAAAATATACTGGGGGCTCGCAAACGAGAATTAGAAGGTGAATGCTAAGTACATTTCTCTAAGTATCTCTGCTTTCAGTTGGGCCAATACCCTCACCAGTATTTCACAGAGCTGAAAGAAGAGATGGAAAGATTTCATGCATGGGGAAAAAAAATGATAGAAAGGTACTCTGCTGACAGAATGGTGGAAATACGTCCCATTAAAATATATTTTCCCCCATCTCTTTAGTTGAATCATGTGCTTAATAATTACTAAAAAAAAAAAAACTACTATGTACTTTTATTTCTGTACCATGATCTAATCCTCAGAAGCTGTATACAAAAAGATATGGAGAGGAACCAACACAAGGAGGAGAGAGAAACAGGAAATTAGGTGGAAAAAACAGCAGAAAAGATGAGAAACTGCTTTGCAGGTCAGTGTGCAGAATATGATGAAAGATGAATCAGAGAAAGGGTGGATGAGAGTTTCAAAAGTTTGTCAAACTTCAAGAGGACTTGCTAGGCAGTGACTGCCCTGTGGCCAGTGCCATTTCTGTCTCATCTAAAGGCCTTTTTGATGTTGTAAGAGGCACATAGCCTGACACCCTCCCAGCTTCCCAAACAGGGGAGGTGGTGTAAATTGTTTCCAAAAGATAGAACATGTTTCGGATGCATGTTTTAGATACTTGGGGAAATTTTGGGACATGTCCTTTGAGCATGGAGGATTCAGTAGCCAGCCCTTTCTAATGACTGAAGGGTAATTACTACCCACCAAAGAAAAGCCGTTACCAACATCTACTTTGTGAAAATTCAGAAATCCTCTTTTCTTGTGTTGTGGTATCCATTTCTAAATATTAGCTTGCTTTTTCTCTCATACAATCAGAACTGAATTATGAAGTTTGAAGAAAATGGAGAAATCCTAAGAGTGTATATAAATTCTTATATTGTATAAGTAAGGAAAGGGTCCAAAGAGGTTTCTTGTCTTATGTAATGATGACTCTGGTCAATAATAGTGTATCATATGCTTGACATTTCCAAAGAGCTTAGAGCTTAAGTGTTTTTACCACAAAAAAGATACTCCGTGAGGTGATGTTAATTAACTGGATCATGGTACTCATTTCACACTGTATACATACATCAAATGATTTTGTGTATACCTTAAATATGTACAATTTTTATTTGTCAATTTTACCTTGATACATCAGGGAAAAAATTTCAGAGTTGGGAGATAACTGTATACCATTTAATAATCTAATGTCAATCCAACACCCAAATACCTACTAACACTCTCTTGCCTTTCAGTCAAACATTACAAGGTAGAAGAATTCATTAGAGCTGGAGGCAGCCCATTCCATTTTGGCCATGTTGACATAATCTACTTGGGACAAGGCAGTTATATAAACCTAAGAGAATTTAATGTGTTAGTTTCTTATGACATTTACATTTTATAACAGGAATATGGAAACAGAAAAATTTTTCCTAAAAGCTCAAATGGCAGAACCTAGGCACCACAGTACTTAGGTTGGTGGTGGAAGGACAGGCTTGGGAAAAAAAAGAAACTTCTGGAGATTGCACAAATCATACTACCAGGGGTAGTACTGCTTTCTTAGTTATGTTTAAGGCTTGTTGCGCTTCATTGTGTGAGGGTATGTGTGCACTTCATTGTGTGAGGGGGTGTGTGTTTACATATGCATTTTCTGGCCACCATATGAATCTGGCAGAATAGGAATTGAAGACAAACCACAAGCTCAACTAGGGAAGTAACAGCTGCTGGGCCATCACCTCACTTGTGAAATCTGGTAAGGGACCCAATAATTGTGGTGTTTTAGGCAACTCCCAGAGTGAGTGCAAAAGCAATTCCCTGATTAATAATTAGCCTTTATTCAATTAACAGCTTGATGAATCTTGTTCTTGGTATGTACTACACGACTTGACATTGCACTTAGGAGATGGTTTTTAAAACAAAATGTGATATGGCGATGATATTTCTTTTCAATGCTTGTTGGTTTCAAATTCTAACAAGTTCTGTCCTTTCCCCAAGGGATGAAGGAGGACACAGAAAGGGCTAGAATCTAAATGCCTAAAGCCCAAAATAATGTGTCAGATTGAACCACCAACATCATAAATCAAGCTCATTAACAGCATCTGATAAAGCTTATCTGCCTCACATCACCAGGGAGCCATTTGCTAGCAGGGCCTTTGTGGATAGAATTTTCAGCAGATACCATCATTAGCACTCAGTGAAATAGCCATCCACAGAACAGCTTGCAGCAGTTGCGTCTGTATCATAATTACAGAAATGATTACAGTAGCAAATATTAAAAACAGTGCAGTTATGCATAATTTCTACAACATCGAATTTACCAGCAGTAAAAACAGTAATAAAAGCATTGCCCAGTGATGAGACAAAGCAATTTTCAGTCAAGATGCCTAAAAATAACGTACGTTTTCTTACAGCTGGATTCATTGTTAACATGGTTTGCTTAGCTTCTTGCTTGAGGGAGCTTAATCAAAACCTGGGTAATAACCACGCTCGCTAACACATGAGTCTAATAGACTTTTTAGACAAAAGGATATGACTTTTGGATTCCTAGAAAAGCTACAGCTACAGCTTAGGGAAAGGCCACCCACAGAGTACAGCAACATCTCAGAAGGAGATGTTCTTAGCCAAGGAACAAAATGATCTATTTAAAGTCAACAGTATCTAATTTCTGTGAAGCCTCCTTTCCTATCCTGGCACTTTAGGCTCTCCATCATTCACCTATCCCCACTTGCTTTTCTAGTAATGTGTGTCCATAGAAATGCTCCTCTGTTATACAGTTTCAATTTTTACATTGAAAAGACCATAACTCATTCATGTCCCTACTATTTCCCTCCCTCCTTGGACTCCAGCTTGGTGCCAAGCACAAAATAAATATTATGCATATTTGTCAAATTAAACTGATGAACCTGAGACATCAAGTTATATGATATAAATTTAATGTTACTCAGAAATGTCAGGAAAAACATCGTAAACCATAATATGCAATATCCAGATGAGACCGAGTTTGTTTAAAGCAGTAGTTCTTGCTTCTGGATGCTCATGACATCATCTATAAAGCATTAAGACAAACTTAGTTACGAGGTGTCACCCAAGACTATTTGAATCGAATATCTGAGACTAGGGCCTGGTCACATAGATTTTTAAAGCTTCCCAGAAGGAGCTAGTTTGAGAATCACTGAATTGAAGGGTATGAGTAAACACATACTAGGAGCATAATTATGGGAAATAACTGAAACACTACGGAAGAAGAAATAGCTTCATTTGCTTTGTGTCTTTGGTCATGTGTTTCATCCCCTGAGCTTCATTTGATTCCACTATGACATGAATTCATTATATAAATAGTAGTTGCTTAAATTTTTCTCATAACAAAATTATATAGGTAAGAACACTAACCCCAGAAACACTAGTCCAGGGCCCAACTCACTGAGTTACAGTTTTCAACTGTAAGAACCAGGAACTTATATCTTCAAAAGTTTTTGCACAGTAGAAGAAATTAATCAACAGAGTAAACAGATGATCTACAGAATGGGAGAAATATGTGCAAACTATACTATACTTTTAATCTAAAATGATTAAAAACCAGAATCTACAAAGAGCTCAAACAAATCAGCAAGGGAAAAAACATAACTGCATCAAAAGGTGGGCAAAAGACATGAATAGATTTTTTTCCCTAAGAAGACAGACACATGGCTAACAAACGTATGAAAAAAGCTCAACATCCTTAAAGAAAGGTGGAGACTTTACCTCCTTCATGTTTACATGAATGGAGCTGGAACATATTCTTCTGAGCAAAGTATCTCAGGAATGGAAGAAAAAGTATCCAATGTACTCAGCCCTACTATGAAACTAACTTATAACTTCCATATGAAAGCCATAGCCCAATAGCCCAATTATAGCCCAAGAATATGGGGAAAAGGGTGAGGGAGGAGCGGGGAGGGGAGAGGATGGGTGGAGGGAGGGTGATTGATGGTCCCTATGGTCCATCTTACAAGGGTACATGTGAATCTTTCTAAATGTAGAATATTAATGTTTTAACACAATAACTATGAAAATGCAATTAAGGCTATGTTAAATAGTTTTGTTAAAATATTTCAAATTGCATATAAAACCAGCACACTGTAAAAAAAAAAAAAAAAAAAAGCTCAAAATCACTAGTCATTAGGGAAATTCAAATTAAAACCATAACAACGGCTGGGTGCGGTGGCTCACACCTGTAATCCTAGCACTCTGGCGGGCCAAGGTTGGTGGATCACCTGAGCTCAAGAGTTGGAGACCAGCATTAGCCAGAATGAGACCTCATCTCTAAAAATAGCCAGGCATTGTGGTGGGCACCTATAACCCCAGATACTTGAGAAACGAGGCAAGTGAATGGCTTAAGCCCAAGTGTTTGAGGTTGCTATGAGCTGTGATGTTATAGCACTCTACAGAGGGCGACAAAGTGAGACTCCATCTCAACAAACAAACAAAAAAGATGTGAAGAGATACCACCTTATGACTGTCAGAATGGCCATTACTGAAAACTCAAAAAAGAATAGATGTTGCACAGATGCTATGACAAGGGAACGTTGCCACTTGTTACACTGTTGTGAGAATGTGCATTAGTACAGCATCTGTGGAAAACAGCATGGAAATTCCTTAATGTACAAAAAGTAGTGCTGGGAAACCTGGACAGCCACATGTAAAAACTGAAACAGGACCTGTACCTCTTACCACTCACAAGGAATAAAATATTTAAACCTAAAGTAGAAAAATATAAGAATCCAAGAAGAAAATATTGGAAAAATGCATATAGATTGTAGCCTAGGTAAAGAATATATGAAGAAGACCCTAAAAGCAATCCGAGCAACAAAAATGAGACCTGAACAAATTGAAAAGTTCCTATACAGCAAGGACATAATGAAAACAACAAATAGATAATGCACAGAAGGACAGAAAATATTCCCATGGTATATATTGGATTAAGGATAACAAGACTCTACAAAGAATTCCAGTAAATCAACAAGAAACAACCAAATAACCCCTTTAAAAAGTGGGCAAAAGATATTAACAGAAACTTTTCAAAAGATACAGTAATAGTCAACAAAGTCATGAAAATTTCTCAACATCTCTAATCATTAGGAAATTGCAAATCAAAACAATAATGAGATAATCACTTAGCTCTATGTTATAAAATTCCAAAGCAGCAGATGTTGTCCTGGATACACAGAGAAAGGAACTCTTATATACTGTTGGTAGAACTGCAAACTAGAGCAACCTGTATAGAAAGTTCTATGGAGATAACTCAGAGAAGTAAATTCTCAAGGAAAATCAAGCTGGAGGGAGGGGAATAAAGGAGATGGGTAAACTCACACCTGCTGGTTATCATGCACACTGGGTGAAGGGCACAATTGTAACTTTGGCTCAATATATACAAAAACAAAGTATGTTTATCCCCCAATATTCTTAAATTTTAAAATATTTACAAATAACAACCAAAAAAAAGAACAAAGAAAAGTAGCCCTATCATGTGATCCAACCATCCCGTCACTGAGTTTCTATCCAAAGGAAAATAAAGCATCACAGTACAGCCACAACAGTTGATCACTTCCTTACATTGAACACCTTCTTCAGTTGACTTAATTTTCATAGACTGAACATGTACCACATGCACATATCAGTAGAGTAGGCCTACTTCCTTATGTTGATCACCTCTGTATGCTGATCACTTTGTTAAGGTCCATTGCGTAATCAACTTACAAAGGTTCTCCTGTACTTCAAAAAGGCATCTGCACCCAAAAATTTATTAAAGCACAATCTACAATGACAAAGTATGGAGTCAACCTAAGTGCCATTAACTGATGAGTAACTATGTGTGCATGCACGCATGTCTATATGTTTATATATGTGTGTGTGTGTGTATTATATATGTATATGTATAGTACTACTCAATCATAAAAAGGAATTAAATAATGTCTTTTGCTGCAACTTGGATGGAATTGGAGAACATTATCTTAAGTGAAGCATCACAGGTAAAAAAAAATGCTACATGTTCTCACTTATATGTGGGAGATAAATGAAGGGTATAGATGATCCTAAGTGGTATATTGTACTAAGAAAGGGGGACAAAGTGAGAGGATTGAAGGGTAAAAAATACCTATTTGGGCTGAAGTAGGAGA
>CAUYTI010074051.1:0-24793 GCA_963575145.1 Galago senegalensis
GCGCCTGTGGTCCCAGCTACTTGGGAGGCGGAGGCAAGAGACTTGCTTGAGCCCAGGAGTTGGAGGTTGCTGTGAGCTGTAATGTCACGGCACTCTACCCAGGGGGACAGCTTGAGGCTCTGTCTCAAAAAAAAAAAAAAATAGCTAGGCGTTGTGGTGGGCTCCTGTGGTCTCAGCTACTTGGGAGGCAGAGGCAGGAGACTTGCTTGAGCCCAGGAGCTGGAGGTTGCTGTGAGCTGTGATGCTACAGCACTCTACCCAGGGGGATAGCTTGAGGCTCTGTCTCAAAAAAAAATAAATGTTAACTATTTGAGTAAAATTCTAATATTGAATAATCTAACTGGAACTTGGAGAAATGTTCCTATTTTCAGCATTCAGTAATCTTAAGTCCTTAAGAAAATGATGGGGGTGAGTATGAATAGCTTAAAGACAGCTTAATACCTTATAAAGTCAAGGTATCTGACCTTGAACAATTTCATGATATACAGGCAAAACTACGAATACCCATTAAGCAATTGAACTGTGGCTTGTGTGCCCAAGGAACTGAATTTTAAAATGTATTTATTTTTAATTAATTAAATATTAGTTTAATAGCCATCAATTATTGATTTGTTGATAATTAATGACTGGTTCATTTATCATTACTATTAATTAATTACTAAATTTTTAAACCTGACAGTTGCTTTAGTTACTGGAAAATTCTAAAGTATGAAAGAAAACCTTCTAAGTATGTTTTAAATAACATGGGTACGTAAATCTACTTTTTCAACTGTACATTTTAGTCTGCAAAGACTTAGGACCAAAACAATGCAAAATATTGTTAGAATAATTTTTAATACTGATTGCACATTGAAATGTAACATATAAGATTATTAGTTTAAATAAAATATATTAGCATAATTAGAGTTGGCTGGGTTTTTTTTAATGTGCCACAAAAGTAATTTTGCATAGACATGTGGTTCAAATTAAATTTTATTTGGCAATACTATCCTATAGGAAACCCAACTATCTGTGTAACCAGAGAAAATCATAGATAATATCACTTTTCATTTTATTGAGAAATTTTCATTTTTACTGGCCTAAGTCTCAGATCTTCATTAGTAAGGCTTTTGAACGGGGCTACTTTATCTGAGATATTCAGACAAAAGGCAAGAATGTAGGGTTTTGGGGGTGGCGTAGAAGTGGAGGAACGGAAAGACCTAAAAATTCTGAAACTGATATAACTCTTGGATTAAAAGCTGTATTCGGCTTAATTCATTGCCTCAAACAGTTACGAAACATCTGTGAAATTCAAATGACTTATTCCATGAAGGTTAACAGAGCCCCAAATCCCAGCCTCCAAGGCACTTGTACTCAAATGCAGCGGTTCTCAAGATGCGGTCCCTAAACCATCATGTCAGCATTACCTGATTCTGCCTGGTAGAAATGCATGTCCCTAGATCTCAGGAAGGTCTATTGAGTTAGACTACTGGAGACAGTTACTCAGGAGTCTGAGTGTCAAATGGCATTCCTTTGCCAGTAAAATATAAGACCCACTCTTCCAAAGGGCAAGAGAGACAAGAAACGAACCTTGGCTTTGTGTACGTGTCCTGTTAGAGGCAGTGAGGCATTTCACAGTGCTCCATGAAGCATCATTTTGAGCAATAGGTCTCTAAACTGAGGCTAGAATTAGTCACTAAAGAAGGATGGGGAGAGTAGTAAGCAGAGGATCAGAATGAAGATAACATGCCCAGCACACATCTTTATGGTGCAGATGGGCAACCTATTATCAGTGGACTGTTCCTAGGTTGTAAGCATAATATGAGGCTGGACGCAATGCTAAGGACTTAAAAATCTTTTATCTTGTTTTTTGGGGGGAAGAAACATTGATGGAAACAATAGGGGAGGCATGTGTAGTTTGAGAAGAATTTCCAGATGACCCTGATTTTAAGCAAAGGAGTAATATGTATTATGACTGGGACTGTGTTAAGGAATTTTTTCTGTCTGGCAGCTGAGAGGAAAATGGCTTTGAGTGAGCTAGACCAGCATCAGGGAGTGGACTAAGTGTCTAAATCAAAGAGGTGATAGAAAGGATCCAAAGGAGGGAAATAATGGGCTACATTTGACACAAGTGAACATAGCAGGACTTTGTGTTTTATTCACTGTTGGGGCAAGGAGGGCTTAGAGGGACTCCAAGTTCCTGGCTTGACTGCAGCTAAAAGGGCAGTAATGGCATTGACTGAGAGAGAACATCACCAGCTCAGTCTGTTTTAATTTCAAAACTTTGCTTGGCATGTTCTTTTGAATGAGTCATTCTATGCAAAACTTGTTGACAGTCTTCAAAAGGAGCCAATAGAGCCCTAACATGGCACGGATTCTATACCACTATGCAGGAACTACATCAGGTTTTGCATTAATACATCTGTTACCATGCTACATTTTCAAAGAAAACTATTGCTTTGGGGGATTTTAATCAACATTATCATCAGGAATATTCTGGTAGTCACACACTGAAATGTACCTTTGAGTGAATTAGAGTGAGTTTTTTTTTTTTTATAGTCCCTCCCTCCCTTCCTTCTACTTGACGTTATAGGGTCTCACTCTGTCACCCAGGCTAGACTGCAGTGGCATGATCATAGCTCACTGCAGTCTCAAACTCTTGGGGTCAAGCCATCTTCCCACCTCCCAAGCAGCTGGAACTACAGGTGCAGGTTACCAGGCCCACTTAATTTTTTCCATTTTTTTAGGGGTGGAGTCTCAATGTGTTTCTCAGGCTGATCTCAAATTTCTGGCCTCAAGTGATCCTCCTCCCTCAGGCTCCCAAGTAGCTGGGATTACAGGCACTAGCCACTGTACCTGTTTGTGTTTGTTTGTTTTTCAGTTTTAAACATTAAAACATTAGGGTTTTTACAAGGGTACATGTGAAACTTACTAAATGTAGAATATAAATGTCTTAACACAATTACTGAGAAAATGCCATGAAGGCTATGTTAACCAGTTTGATGAAAATATTTCACATTGTATATAAAACCAGCACATTGTACCCCATGACTGCATTAAAGTACACAGCTACAATTTAATTTAAAAAAAAAAAAACGAAAAAAGGCTCTACGCCTGTGGCTCAAGTGGCTAAGGTGCCAGCCACATACACCTAGGGTGGCAGGTTCGAATCCAGCCTAGGCCCGCCAAACAACAATGATAGCTGCAACAAAAAAAATGGCCGGGCATTGTGGCAGGTGCCTGTGCTCCCAGTTACTTGGGAGGCTGAGGCAGGAGACTCCCGTGAGCCCAGGAGTTGGAGATTGCTGTGAGCTGTGATGCTACAGCACTCTACCTAGGGGGACAGCTTGAGGCTCAAAAAAAAAAAAAAGAAAGAAAAAAAAAACATTCAGTTTAAACACCTATTTCACAAATGCATGTGTATGTCAAATTGTTAATTAAGAAAATAATGTAACTGCCAATGTAAAAGATACCTTCTTTCTAAAAACACTTTGCATATGTATTGCTCTTTAAATGTTCCCTAAGGATATCCTCAATTACCAGTTATTTAAAAGAAAGAAAAAGGTATTGAAAGGCTTTTCAGCCAGGGGCAGTGGCTCACACCAATTATCCTAGCACTCTGGGAGGCCATGGTGGGTGGATTGCCTTGAGCTCACAGCTTTGAGACCAACCTGAGCCAGAGCAGAAAAACCTGTCTCTAAAAATAGCCCTGGTGTTGTGGCAGCATCTGTAGTCCCAGCTACTTGGGAGGCTGAGACGGGAGAATCAATTGAGCCCGAGAGTTTGAGGTTGCTGTGAGCTGTGATGCCATTTTACTCTTACTGAGGGCGACAAAGTAAGACTCTGTCTCAAAAAAAAGAAAAAAGAAAGAAAGAAAGAAACACACACACAAAAGGAAGAGTTTTCTTTCTTTCTTTTTTTTTCAGGGACAGAGTCTCACTTTATGGCCCTTGGTAGAGAGTGCTGAGGAGTCACAGCTCACAGCAACCTCCAACTCCTGGGCTTAGGTGATTCTCCTGCCTCAGCCTCCCAAGTAGCTGGGACTACAGGCACCAGCTACAATGCCTGGCTATTTTTTGTTGTGGTTTGGCCAGGGCTGGGTTTGAACCTGCCACCCTTGGTATATGGGGCTGGCGCCCTACTCACTGAGCCACAGGCACTGACCAGGAAGGTCAGAGAGAGAGAAACTATATGTAATCTAGATTAAAATATAAATTAGAACTTTTTTTTCTTTTTTTCCCAGCTATTTTTTGTTGCAGTTGTAATTGTTGTTTAGCCGGACCAAGCCGGGTTCAAACCCTCCAGCCTCAGTGTATGTGGTAGATGCTGTAACTACAGTTCTACCGGTGCAGAGCCAGAACTTTTATATATGTCAAAATATCACATTGTGCCCCATAAATATATATGCTTATCATTAGTCAATTACAAATATGTAAGAACTTTTATACAAGACCTTTGGTGTACCTAACATTTTTCAAACAAACAAAAGTGCTCTCTGTCGGGCTCTGAACTAAAATAGGATCAGAGATCTGCCTCAAGTCCCAGCAGAGCTAACACTTCGGTACTTTGTCAAATTTAATACACAGAACTATATATACTTTGATATATTTTCCTTAGAAATTGCTTAATTACAAAAAAGTAAAATGTTTGATTAACATAAATATTTAAACCAAATTAAGATAATTCTGGGAAGTGATCTTTTTCATAAGCCAATCAACTATTTTTATTTTTCTTAGAGCCATTACCTTACTAAAAACAAAATCATAATAAATAATTTCTATAGGTGCCAAAATTTTGCGATTTTCCACACCACAAACTTTATATTTCTAGCAATAGACTTAAATGGAAAGAGTAGAGTTATGATATACTTTGTCCTAATATGACTAGCATTTAAAATGATGGAGTCCACTTGATGTTAAGGGCCAAAGAAAACTAGTAACTCCCTAAACTAGTCTCTTCCTATTCTGCTTAAGTTAAGAACTTCACTTTCTTAAGACTCTGAGTTCAGATTTACTGGAAAAAAAAAAAAAAGAATGAGGAAAAACATTAGTGATTAGAACTATTGATTAGAAAAGATGCTAGTACTTGCCAAATGATTTTCCCAAAGGAAAGATGCTAGTTATTACCAAATGATTTTCCCAAAGACAAAAAATGCATCTCATACTTGCTGGAATTAAGCATCCCATTAATATATTGATTTATGACTAGTTTCCAAATGTGTGGCTCCTCCAGGTAAAGGAGCTTACTTTGAAGTAAAGGTAAACTCAATATTATATGAAAATTTATTAAAGTAAACCAACAGATAAACATACAATGACAAAGTAGAAGAGGAAGAAATAAGATTCAGAAAACTAGTACATGAAACAACATGCTTTAAAAGAAAATAGTTCCACAGTCTCATCTATACAAATCTTAGAAATAAAGCACTACTGTAAAGGATTAAATTATGACATTGCTATAATTTGCAAGGTTATCAACCTTTACTTGAGGACAGAATTGAACCCATTGAACTCACAATTAGAGGAGAATTACGAAAATAACAGGCATAGGAATGAAAAGTTGAAAGCTACCGTAAAATGGAGGGAGAACCCAGGATTTGGGATAAAAACCCAGGTTTAGCCTTGGTGAGAGAGCAAGATCCTATCTCTAAGAAAAAGAGAGAGAGAGAAAAGAAAAAACTCCAGGTTTACACTATCCCACCTCTGCTATTTATTATTTGTGTGACCTTGGGCAAATTATTTTGCCTGTCTCATCCTCAGTTATCCCACCTGGAAATAGGGGCACTAATACATGCAGTAGGTGACACAGGCAAAAAGACACTAACTGCTGTGAGGATTAAATGAGGCAACATATGCCCAGCCTGTCTAACCCAAATGTTAGACATTATTAAGCATCTTAAAAAAGCAGCTCCAAGTAGTTCCTCATAAATTGTCGACAGTGCAACAAAGATTTATGTGCATACTAGATGCAAGAGCCCATTCCAGGAACTGAGCATGTGGAAAGGTAAAAGATATTGTCCCTTCTCTCTGGCTTACAATCAAGACTCCAGATGAGATAAGGCACATACAAAAAATAAATACATAGAAAGATAGAGATATTGTAAAGAAAGGTAGCACAGGCTTTATATTCAATAAGAAGCTGGAAAGTAGGCTTTCATACAAGTCACAGGTGGGAGAGATGATTGTGGATTAGAAAAATCTAACAACCTGGGCACAGTGGCTCACCATGTCATCCCAGCAACTCCAGATGCCAAGGAGGGAAGATTGCTTGAACCCAGGTGTTGGAGGCCAACCTGGACAACATAGCAAGACCCTATCTCTAAATAAATGAGAAAAAAATTTAGCCTGGCATGCTGACAGGTGCCTGTAGTCCCAGCTACTCAGGAGACTAAAGGAGGAGGATGGCTCACACCCAAGAGATGGAGGCTGCAGTGAGCTATGATGATGCCACTTTACTCCAGCCTGAGTGACAGAGTAACACCCTATCTATAAAGAAAAGGAAAAAGAAGAGAAAAACAAAAGTGTAAGACTTCTTCAGAAGGGTAATTAGGCTTCAATAGGGCCTAAAGGATGGGTGGCACTTACATAAGCAGAGAGAAGGAAGGAAGGCGTTACAGGCGGGAGGCATGGTGTAAGCAAAGGCCTGAGATTGCCAATGGTCTTTGGGGGGAGGAAACAGAGTGAAGAGAGCCTGGTAGAAGATAAGGTTGGAAGGCAGATTGCCTGCATTGCAAGGCAAAATGGCATTGGTCCCTGTGCTGTAGTCAAGCCTTGTAGGTTGCCTAGAGCCAGGCCCATTTTGATTGGTGGGTGCAGGAGCCAATCCAGTTATTAAATCTAACACCCCTGGGGTGAGCTTGTGTAGGCACAGAGGCCAGAGCAAACTCAAGGCAGGGAATGCCAAGTTAAGGAGTTCAGATCTTATCTTGTCTACATTAGGGAGCCAGCTGATTAAACTGCCAAAAGTGGTGATAATGAAATTGAGCAGTGGGATGTAGAATGGACAGGGAGAACGTGACTGCAGGGTGGAAAACTAATTAGGGGGCTGTTAGAATAATTCAGGGTGAAGTAATCGTAACCCAGAAGGTAGTGACAACAGGAAGAGAAAGGAGGCTTTGAATGTGTAAGAATCATCTAGCAAAGGGCCTCGTTCTTTCCTTCTGAAGGCCCATGTGCCAGACAGGGAGTGAGTAAATACGTGTGTTTATCAATGATAAGCAGCTATGGAAACACTGTCAGGGATACAAAAGTAAAATGGAATACGTATTTGGGGGAAAAACAGAATATTAAAGACTGGAAAAGGCTTTAAAGATTTCCAATGCAACTTCCACGATTTGCAACATGAGACTCAGAGAAGCACATTTGATAAACTTGACTTAGCCACCTTGTCATTTTCTTATTCCAATGAGCCCCTGAATGTTACTAACCTTTTCTTGTGGTTGTTTCTATTAGAATTTCTACTAATAAAAGCTTTCTATTTTGTTGACTGACTTAGAGAGCGGCTATTTTATAACATATGTGGGAGAAGGGGGGAGAAGGAGGAGGAATTGACTAAGAACAGTTATGAGAAGAGATGGGAGAAAAGTGACTTCTGTAAACTGATTTTGAGGACTTTCCCTCAAAGCTTTAAAAAGACAGGATTGTCACTTGGGGGAAAATTTAGCTATTCCATAAAACAGATTTTCTAAAGCAAAAAGATGTAGAAAGTCCTTTATCTTCTGCAGCTGTGTTTTTCAAACTCGCGTTCACCACCTATAAACAGGGCACAAAAGCAGTTTAGGGCTCTTGATCAGAATGTATGTAGAGTAGAACAAAATAGAATGTATTGGACTGCATGATTGGTAATTAGGGGTAAGTAATGTGAGTCACACACACTATACAAGAACATTTGAAAGCTACTGCCCAGGCTCGGCGCCTATAGCTCAACCAGCTAAGGCGCCAGCCACCTACACCCCAGCCCGGACCCGCCAAACAACAATGAAGGCTGAAACCAAAAAATAGCCGGGCATTGTGGTGGGCACCTGTGGTCCCAGCTACTTGGGAGGCAGAGACAAGAGACTCGCTTGAGCCCAGGAGTTGGAGGTTGCTGTGAGCTGTAATGCCACAGCACTCTACCCAGGGAGACAGCTTAAGGCTCTGTCTCAAAAAAAAAAAAAAAAAGAAAGAAAGAAAGCTACTGCCCAATAAATACTTTTCCTCAAAGTAAACTGATCCAAAATCAACTGACAAAATACAGAATTGTGTTAAAAGAATTTAAACATCATTTATTCATATGTATCTATAAAACTTTATTCCACCACAGGTCACTCCCATTTAGCCTCTGCTGTGTTTTTTTAACTTCTTAAATCTTATCAAAAGACTTTCCCTTGGTATTTCTCTATATAAATGCATCTTAGCAAATCTGTGATATCACGTAGTTATTGCCTTCATGCAAATAAATTTCTAAATATAGCATTTTTTGATACGGTGCTGAGAAATGTTTAGCCATCAGTTTTGGGGCAGGGGAAACCCTTATTTGTAGCATTTGTCCTTTCCTGTAGTGTAAATATTACTACCATGGCTAATTGCAAGCTAAATGAAATTGGAAAGAGTCACTTGACAGCATACGTTCTATAGTATTTCTCTGTGCAGATACAATAGACATAAGTAACTTCAAGCACGTAGACAATAGGAAAATGTAGTAAAACAGGAAGTGATGAGTTTTGAATATTTATCATCTTTTAAAATATATTTGATTGTAAGTCTATATCATGTACATTTTAATAATGGCTGTGTCTAACAACTGGTTCACAAATGTAGCTCTAGCACACCACTGACACAGCTTGGCCTCTCCAGCAGGCCCAGATCCATACTGTCTAGCACCTGCTGAGATCTCTTCCATAAGAAACCACAAAATTAACATACCAAATCTAAACACACTTTCCTCTTTGAATCTCCCAGTGCACACTTCTCTTCCCCTCTTGACTTCCCTATTTCTATTAATGGTGCCTCCAATATCCACTCAATCAGGTGCGAAGGCTCTGCCTATGCAGTGTTCTTCCGATCTGCCACCTCCCTTTCATTCCATGCCTCTAGTTCAGGCAATTAACCAGCCTCTTCTTCAGCCTCTTCTCACTCCAACTTATCTGCCATTACTTTTATATTAATATTCCAAATTCAAAGCTCCAAAAATAAAGCTTTTCTAGTCAATACCACACACACACACACACACACACACACACACACACACACGCATCCAGCCTGCAAAGCTCTCCTCACTCTAGGCAATCTAGACAGTTCCTTATGCCCTATGCTTGGAATATGTCTTATGGATTCTGATGGTGTGGGTTTGCTCACACTTTTCCCTTCCTCTGGAATGTCTTTCCCTCTTTATTGAAAGGCTCATACCTTTTAATTTAAGGCTCAGTTCAAATAGTAACAAAAATATATCGGTTGTCATAGGAATATATAAGTTGATAAGAATCCGGAGAGTGGAAACAAACAAGAAGTGCCAAATTCAGCAGTGATTTAAAGATAAACATTTGGTCACTATCTCTTATGAAGGCACTATGAAACATACTGCACTAAGGAAGCACTTAGCCTATTGTTATTATGAAAAGATTTGCTGGGAGCAGCAGGAGGTTTATCTCAAACCTATGGATGTCAATTATACATGCTACAGCTGTTCTTCATTAACTGAAATGATTAAGAATTGTCTGTACTTTAACCATTTGCTGTAATTATTTCCCTCTTAGTGCCCTGAGTCAACCTGGGGTGAAGGGGTGGGAGAATGTGGGTGGTAGACACATGAAGCCCCTGAACCCCCAGCTGTCACAACCACTGAAAATCTTCATTCATCCTTGGGATACTTATTGCAGGTATTAAAGGTCCACCACTGCCAAGGGTTTCCCAGGAGTCAGAAACAACAAAGCTGGAAGGCATGTCTTTTATACACCTTTTTTTCCTTCAGCCCTTCCCCAATATTAGAGTAAACCAAGTAATTCCTTTTCTTTCAAGTTGAGACTGGAGTTCGGCAGTCAAGGAGTAAAGGAAGAAGGAATAGGCTGTCACAGCCCTCTGGTTACTGGCGCCAATTTCCCCATGGAGTTATATTATTTGGGGTTATGACTCCTAAGCCCAGGAGAGGTAAAAAAGAATAAAGTTAGGGAAGGAGGTAAAGGTAAAAGTATCTCAAACCAGCCTGCCTTCCTAATGATACTGATGAGATTATCAACCAGCAGGCTGGCGACCTCTTCCATGAAAACAATTGTTAAAGATGCAGATTCTCACCTTCTACCCTCTCCTGGACCTGCTGAGTCATGGTGGGGGGGGGGGAGAGAAAGAGATAGCCTGGTCCCATGGGACTACCGTGTGTTTCATTAGTACACTCAGTGATTCTGATACACCCTAAAGATCAAGGATCACTGTTCTAGTGCTGGCCAACCATGGCTGGTAGGCTGGATAGAGCCTTAGAGCTAAAAATGGTTTTTACATTTTTTAAAGGTAAAGAAAGAAAGAGGAAAGAAACATAGAAGAAAATGCAACACAGTGCACAAAGTCTAAAACATTTACTATCTGGTGATTTACAGAAAAGTTTTCTGACCTCTATCTGGTGCATTGCAAATAAATGACTATATCTTCCTTTAGCCCCAGCCTAGTACTGCCATAGCTAAAATAACTTGATGCAGCAGATAGTTAAAAAAAAAAAAAGAGTGATAAAATACGTGAAGTTGTCAACTGAAAATGCATTTGTAATACCCCAAAATGTCTGGGGGATGAAAATATTATAAATTCTCAAAACAATGCATAGGAAAAGCATATTACTGTCACAGAAATGAGAGGGAAAGTAAAACTATACCCCAAACTGTCTGGGGAATGAAAATTTTAGAGTGAGAAAATGTATAAATGTAATTATAGTAAATATTCTCTAACATCTTTAAAACTATAGTTTCAACCATGCAAGAATGTTGTATGTATAAGGTACATACCATTAGGTTGTATTGTCTGCTTTTGTTAGGTAGCATCCAAATTGCTGTTGAGCCTGTTTGTGCAAGAATTTTTCTTTTTTTTTTTTTTTGAGACAGAGCCTCAAGCTGTCACCCTGGGTAGAGTGCTGTGACAGCACAGCTCACAGCAACCTCCAACTCCTGGGCTCAAGTGATTCTCCAGTTTCTGCCTCCCGAGTAGCTGGGACTACAGGTGCCCGCCACAATGCCCAGCTATTTTTGGGTTGCAGCTGTCCTTGTTGTTTGGGGGGCCCAGGCTGGATTTGAACCTGCCACCTCAGGTGTATGTGGCTGGTGCCTTAGCCACTTGAGCCACAGGAGTTGAGCCCATGCAAGAATTTTGATAACTCCATTTGTTTTTGTCCATCCATACACTTGTCAGATCGCAGTATCCCAAATATATCCCAAATTAGCCCAATAAAATTATTGCATGCATATTCTTTATTGAACCATACATATTGCCAAGCATATTACTGTCACAATGAGGGGGAAATGTAAAACCATAACCCAAAATGTCTGGGGAATGAAAATATTATAAATTCTCAAAATGATGCATAAGAAAATATACAAAAGAAATCAAGGAAAATCGAACTTAGCGTCCCTCTACTTAAAAGGAGTTTAAGAATCATACAGTACTTCCACCTCCTAAGAATCTTGGGAAAGAGGCTATGAATTCACTTCACAAAGGGTTCAAATATTCACACTGTGTCTAAGAGGCTCAGCAATTGGGAATCATGCCAGTTAGGTTAATAGAGTAATCCCAAAGCCACAAAGCAATTCCTGTAGGGGTAGTTTCTAGATGTTTGTTTTAGATTTTTAAAAATTGTGTTTATTTTTGATGTGGAGAATGAAACTTTATTATGGAATCTAAAAATAAATATTGGCCTTACAAACTTACTACCTCACAAGTAACTTGTCTTTCAGAATTGTGAACTAAAGTAGATCAAGAATAATTTTGCTTCAGCCTTATTTTTTTCTCAGCAATAAAGGAATGTTCAAACCTTACTAGCAACTCACTTTTCTTTGATAAAGATTTAAACTATGTAACAATTTAAAGAAACAAACACCAGATAGTCTTGAAACCTAGCATGCTCCACCATTTAATAAAATTATGACTCATTTTAGTAAGAACATGCTTTTTTAGTAAGAAACACGCTTTCTGAGCTAAGTTTGAACTGCTGGGGCACATGGGACACCCACAAACCCAGTCAGCATAAGTCTCAACCTCCTAAAAGATTAAAGGAAAAATAATAGTGTGTACAGAGAATGAAAAAAAAAATCCCCAATGGTACTAATCTATAAACGGAAGTAAAACTAAAACTCCCCTAAAATCCCCCCAGATATCAATCCTTATAAATTCAGCACTTGTCTTCACTCTTTACTTTTTCTGGAACCCCCAGTTAAATGAACACCAAAGTTTACACTGACTTTTCTCTCAAACACTAGAGCCCTGACATTACACTAAGCACAGACGCCGACCTCCATGGTCACAAACTGTTGAACTTCTAAAACCAAGCATGCAAACGTGGGGTTTCCTGAGTTCTGCTCGGGGCGGGTTCTATTTGGAACCCCGTGGATTTTTCTGCAGGTGTGCAATCCAGGGCGCGCGTGCTGCGCAGGGCGGGGGCAGAGGTGTGCGGTGGGCGCCGCCGGGGCGGGGCGGGGTGTGTGCCGGGGTGAGAGTGACGGACATGTGACAATCCGTCGGCGGCTGTCGGATCCTGGAGGGGAGTGAAAGCTGCGCCACGGTGCCTCATTTGTGAATAATGAGAGCCACCGCTCCAGTCGTATTTAAGTGTTGTCACCAAGTTAAATTAGGGCTGTTCTTTATTGAAGAAAACAAAAAAAGACCTGGCTACATGTCCTGTGCAAACATACGCTCCCATGCCCTACTCCTCCACCCCTGTGCCCCATCTCCGGAGAGCTGAGTTTTAAATCCTACTGAAAATCCAACGTTAGGAGCGCAAGTGCCCCCCGCCCGGCGCGGTCCCCGCGACTGTAAGTCACAGCCCGGCCGGCTCCGGTTCGGGTGCCCCGGTGCACGCCGAGGGGGGCGACCGTAGCGCGGCAGCACCAGCTGGACTTGGCGCGGGCCGGCGCCGCCGTGGCCGGGAGCGGGGTTTGTGCAGGAAAAGGCGCCGTCGCAGCCCCCGGCCGCCCCTCCCCGGCCCCGGGCTCCCCGCCCGCCCGCCGCCCGAGCCTCGCCGCGCGCCAGGCACCGCGCGGCGGCGCGAGAGCCGAATGGGAGCGACGGCCCGGCCGGCCCGGCAACCCGGCGGGCGGCAGCCAGGGCGGCCGCGGAGGCGGCGGGCAGGGCGCGTGCGCACTGCAGGGGCGCCAGATTTGGCGGGAGGGGGAGTGTCCAAAGCTCTTTGTTTGATGGCATCTCTGTTTACAGAGTTTACACTTTAATATCAACCTGTTTCCTCCTCCTCCTTCTCCTCCTCCTCCGTAACCTCCTCCTCCTCCTCCTCCTTTTTCTCCTGAGAAACTTCGCCCCGGTGGTGCCGAGTGCCGCAGCACAGCCGGGGAGGGACTGAGGCAGGCGGCGGGCGGCGGGAGGCGGCAGCCCGGTGCGGTCCCCGCGGCTCTGGGCAGAGCCCCGGGCCCGCCGCGCCATGGCCCGGAGACCCCGGCACAGGTAACTGGGAGCCGGGCGGGCGGCTGAGGGCGGGGACGCGCGGGGTGCCGGGCGCTGGAGAACAGGTGGGAATTCGATCCCGATCATCTGCGGGGCTGTCAGATCCTGCAAGGACCTGCAGCCCCTGCCTCGGCAGCAGAAGCCGATTGAGAGACTGATGAATGGAAGAGTCTGTGCGGGGAACGTACCCGGACCTTGGGAAGCACGCCCCGCGGCTCATTTTGCAAGTTGCGTGGGGATACATATTTCTTTAGTGGGGGAAAGCAGGAGGTTACAGCCAGAACAGAGCACTGCCCAGCAGCCCCGGGAAGCCCACCAGGCTGGATGCCGCCGATGTCGCAGAATGATTGCTGGAAGCATTGAGATTATGTTTGGAATTGGAAGTGGAGAGCATATGGCAGATAGAGGGAAAATGCCGGATTGTTTAGTAGTTGCAGGTAGTTCATTTAAATCTCATTCATTCTTTATGGACGTGAAGACTAGTGTCAGCTGACAGGCGGCTGGAAAGCTGCTTTTAGAGGAAGAAAGGGTCTCCACATTTGCAAATTGTTTTAAGCCCAGGTTTTGGAGGTTCAAACCCTTATTCTCGGACGGGCTTTTATTTCTACGCGCGCCCACACGCGCCAGCTCCGCACATGTCACCGCACTTGGGGAGGCTCGCCCGGATGATGGGTGAAGTACCCTAACGTTTTAGCCGAACTGTTGAAAAAGAGGAAAAGGGGGAGGGAAATACTCGTCTGAACTGTCATTTGGTGGCTCTCCAGCTACACCGGCCTCGGGACCTCCCGGACTGAATGCTCCGGGGCTCCCTGCAAGCCGCGGGCGCGGTAGTTGAGTGGGCGGCTGTCGCAGTCGCTACTCCTGGCAAAGGGACGGAGGCCGGTAGCACCCAAGGCCGCTGCTGCGCAACCGGGACGCGATGCCCGCGGGCTCTTCACTGGGCAGGAGGTCTCGGCCTGGCGCGCACACGTGGACGCGGCTGAGGTCGCCGCGCCTCCCTGCGTCCTGCTCTCTCCTACTTAGGTCGTCGGGGCAGAGGCTAGGTGACCCCACCAACCCAAAGGAGTTCTGGATAAGAGTCAGTGGATCCAAAGCAAATCCATTCGCTCTTCCTCCGGTTGTTTGATTTTCTGGTACTTATTTATTGTTGAACCGGCGGGTGCGGGTCCCTGCGGGGGGCTTGGGGAGTAGCAGAGAGCGTGGATGTGGGCCCTGAAGAGCACTACCCAATCCTGGGCGGGTTCGGCGCCGGAGGAGAAGAGGGCGACTTGGAGAGCCCAGGACTCCCTACACCCGGGGCCTGGCCACGCAGGGAGGGGCGCTGCTCTTCAAGAGGTTTCACCTTTTGCCTTTGGGACTTAGTAGAGCAGCAGGGGTCACCTGTTGTTTTGAGAGCAGCAGCTGGCAGCAGGTGGAAAGAGCCGGGAAGGGGTGCTGGGAGGAGGCGCGGCTGAGGCTCCGCGCCCTGAGATCTCGGCTGCCCGGGCGGGGCGGGGCGGGGCCCGCAGGTTCCCCTCGGCTCCCAGGTAGCCCCGAGGGGAGGCGGCGGGGAGGGGCGGGAACCTTGAACCTGTCTCAGGGGGAAGAGAAACCCGGCTGTGGGCTTGAAGCCGTTTCTTGCTGGGCTAGCGTCGATTCGGCAGAGATTATTAACCAGGTCAGCTAAATGAGTCTGAACCCCATTTCTAGAATCACAGTAGTGGCCACAAGGCACTTCCTCCCGCTCCCCTCCCTTTTCCCAGCCCCCAGCACTTCTTTTCTTTTTCGTTTCTTTGCACGGTTTGTTTCCTTGACAGAAGGTAGTATTCATAGTTGTACTCTTGTAACCACATCGGGTCTAGCAGGTGGGGGGAGTCGAGTGCATCAAGCCTGAAGTCAGCCTTTGAACGTCCTCTGACTGTTAGATCTGAGATCTTGTCAGAGCAGATAAAGGAAAAGTTATTTCAGGTCCCAAGTAGAAATTAATCATCCTACTGAGGCGACCCCGGACGACTTAGAGCAAGGAAATTGCATGCAAAGTTCAAAGGCGAGCCTCACGCCAAGCTTGCGGGTAGACCCGGGACCTGGCGCGGGAGCAGCTCTGGCGTCGCCCTGCTGCCTCCCGGACCCTTCAGGACCTGCAGAAGTCACACACCACCTTTCCCCCAAGACCTTGGTTTTGCACTTCTCGACCTCCGTGTTTAACTTTGAAGAGGCGCGCAGGACATGGCATCGTCATTTGTTAGCGCTGGAAAGTACCTTAGAAATAGAATCCAAGCCCTTAACGTGTAGGCGAGGAACTGAGGTCCTGAGAGAGAGGAAGTGATTTGTCCAAGTCACACGGCTAGGTGGAGGCAGAACTGGGGCTGGCACCTTTGCCTCCAGAATTCTAGTCCTGTTGGATTCTGGTTCTCTCTCACCTGACGTGGGCTGCCCCCTGCGGGCGGCTGAGTATGTTGCTTGTTCTGGCGGTGCTAAACTGTTGCTCGGTCACTAGAGAAATGTCCTCCTCAGTTCTGGAAATGGGACCGGCCAAACCTCAAAAGTTAATTTGAGTAGAATCTGTGACTACGCTTTCAGATTCCTCTGGTTTTCTTGGTGTCTCTCATGCTTCACAAGAGGTTACTGCAGTTGGGGGCTTTAAGATGCTGTCGGTGTTTTGACTT
This sequence comes from Galago senegalensis, assembly GCA_963575145.1. Taxonomy (NCBI): domain Eukaryota; kingdom Metazoa; phylum Chordata; class Mammalia; order Primates; family Galagidae; genus Galago; species Galago senegalensis. Next base: position 16,250 of record CAUYTI010074051.1, read on the forward strand.
TGGATCAGACAACCTGGACTGTCAGATTGTTGCAGAAAATAATGGTTTTAAATTATAAAAAAAATCCCAATTTAGAATTTTTGGTAAGCACTTCTGGGTGACTTGTAAGGTTTGGTAATATACACTTTGTGAATTAGTTTGGGAAGACAAAAGGTAGTGTGAAAATAAATTTTAATTATAAAAATCATAACTTGCATTATGATAGTGCTTCATATCATTATTTGTATTGATCTCGGTTTGATGGATTTGTCAGTATTACAAAGATAAACTTTGGTGATGTTTCTAAGGTAGTGGTTTTCCTAAGTTTTATAAAAAATTATAACTAACAGTAAACTCTGTAAAAATTATTCTCGTCTAACCAGTCTGATTAATAAACATTAAGTACAGAGTTACTTCAGATGTTATCAAAATTCTTAGGTTTGACCAACTCATTAAAAGACTAAAATCATTTTTGAAAACAGTAATGTATTTTTTTAAGCCCATGGATTTCTTCTGTGTGAATCCCTCAATCTTGAATATTTTATATTTCAAACATCGTTCAGTCAGAGACAGAAAAAACAAGAGTAAGATTCCATCAAGTAGCCTAATTATTCCCTTAGTTTCTCTGGAAACAGAATTGTAAACATGGCCGCAAATTGGATCAACCAGGCCCTGAGTTCTGTGTAGTTTGATATTAATGTTATTTACAAAACAGTATGATCACTGGATGGTATTATCCTTCATCAGGTTTTAAAATCCTTTCCTTTTAGTATCTCCTAATCTTCTAATCTTTAAGGGATGGCTATAATTATGTTATTGGGTATTCTTGATTTTTTTTTCTTTTAGTAAAACACAAGCCCCATGGAAATAATGTGATTAAATTGTTTATTGTGTTTGGGAAATTTTATTTAATCAATATGCCTAAGAGTTTGAGTGTGTTCTTATATGAAGGACACGAGCTCTTGTTCCTTTTCTTGTCCTTAACATTAAGATTTAAACTTAAACCTTCATTGGTTAGGTGGTTGCCAAATGTATAACTTGTTCCTGGTCTAACAGTAACAGCAGGTTTAAACATGCAGGGCAAGAGGAAAGTGCCAGGTCCTTTGCTGTATCTGTGGATACCAATAACAGTAGAACCAGTTTACATCCCAGAGCAACAGAATGCAGAAAACAGTCTTGTTGTGCAAGTTTTTAGAGTTTTCTCTTCGTAACCTTTGAAAAGATTGTTGAGGAGTTTTTGTCTAAGTTTTGTAAGCCAGTCGTAGTTGAAATCCTCTTATTTCAGCCCACATAATGCCCATTGTTATTTTCGCAGCATATACAGCAGTGATGAGGAGGATGATGACTTTGAGATGTGTGACCATGACTATGATGGGCTGCTTCCCAAGTCTGCAAAGCGTCACTTGGGAAAAACTAGGTGGACCCGGGAAGAGGTAACTAATCATTTTGCTAAGAGAGGGGGAAACTGTAGCGTGTATAATTCGTGAAAAACAAAATTTCAGCTGAACTGCAGGTGTTCCAACTCATCAGCAGGCTCTTCGAGATCTTATCCTAATCTGCCCGTGCTCCCCTCTGACCACTTCCCCACATGGACACTGTACCATTCCTTTCCGATCATTTACAGTTCTTTGAACGTCCTCTCCTTCTCACTTTAGGTTTCCTCTGTGTTTCCTTCTGCCTACTGAGTCCTCCTTCTTTTGCCTCACCATTTCTTTTTATTTCTTCCTTACCTATAAAGACATCACCTCTCCTGTGAGGCCATCCCTGGATTCCCCAGATAGGGGTGGATGCATCCTCCTGTGGCCCCACGAACAGGCGCATGTTCTGCCTTATCATCACTGTGACATATACACCTCTCCCAGCAGGTTGCAAATTTCTTCAGGTTAGGGCTCACTGTCTGTTCATCTCTGTGTTTCTTGAACCCAGAATTGCTTCATACCAAGTAGGATGTTAATAAATGTTCCCCTGAATAAATGAATGAATTGCTATTTCCAAAAACAAACAAAAAAGGAATAAAGCCAAACACAGAACTCTTTGCTATAATGTATTCATTCAATAGACTTGCTGTGCAGTGCATAATATTTCAGAGCCATATAGGCAAAAGTGTGTCCTAAAAATATCTCACAATGGATGGGGATGTATGTGCTTCCCATCTTCCTTTTTCCACCAGCTTATCAAAAGCTTAATCTTTGTAGGAATAGAAACATACTTTGGAAAACGAATTATTGACATGAGAAGTTTCCTTTTTCTTTAATGTTCTCAAACAATTTTGCAGTTGATGTTAGAGTATTTCATCTTCTTCATTTTCACTTTACTCTGTTTCATCTAAACCAGACCCAATGTTGACAGACAGGATTCCCAGGGGAGCCCATAGGAAATGCATATTTTACCTTTTGAGAGTGTGCACTTGGATGATCCTTAAGATACAGAAGTTCCGTTGTTAATCTTGGTGTTCTAGTTCCTGTGTCTGTATTGTGCCAGGGACTTGCATTAAGTGTGAATGTCACCTTTGCAGAAACAGAAGAAAGAACATATTTTTTTTTTTTTTGAGACAGAACCTCAAGCTGTCACCTTGGGTAGAGTGCTGTGGTGTCACAGCTCACAGCAACCTGCACTCCTGGGCTTAAGCAATTCTCTTGCCTCAGCCTCCCAAGTAGCTGGGACTACAGGTGCAGCTATTTCTTGGTTGCAGTTGTCATTGTTGTTTGGCACGCCTGGGCTGGATTTGAACCTGCCAGCTCTGGTGTGTGTGGCTGGCACCTTAGCAGCTTGAGCTATAGGCACTGAGCCAAAAGAACACATTTCTAAAGACGCTTGTGAACTGGTAGGATTGTGTATAGTATGTGGACAGTTGCCCACGTATGTTTAGTGTCTTCTGTGTTCTAATACATTTACTTCATTTAAATTGTAACTTCTCATACATTTGATTACATTTAAATTGTAACCTCTAATACATTTGATTACATTTAAATTGTAACTTCTAATACACTTGACTTCATTTAAATTCTAACTATATTGATACAAAAAGTAAATAATTTTCTTACATTATGCAAGCCTTAAGTTTACTTTAAAATGTGACCTGCTGAGCCAGGCACGGTGGCTCATGCCTGTAATCCTAGCACTCTGGGAGGCAGGTGGATTACTTGAGCTCAGGAGTTTGAGACCAGCCTGAACAAGAGTGATACCTCCTTTCAAAAAATAGCTGGGTGTTGTGGCAGGCACTTGTAGTCTCAGATACTCGGGAGGCTGAGGCAAGAGGATCACTTGAGCCTAAGAGTTTGAGGTTGCTGTGAACTATGACACCACAGCACCTACCCAGGGTGACAAAGTGAGACTGTCTCAAAAAAAAAAAAAAAAAAGAGTGACCTTCCATTTTTCTTTTATAAGAAAAAGGTTGAACTAACTGGAAATATTATTTCTTAGTCAAGCTCCTATCTATTGCCATAGTTAAATGTCTACTGAATCTAAAATTTGAATTCATTTTTTCCCCACAGAGTAAAATAGTTAGCACATATTAAATACTCAGTATGTGCCAGACATGATGCTAAATGTTTTGCATAGTTACTTCATGTAATCCTCAAATAACCCAGCTGATATCAGCATTTCCATTTTATAAATGACTAGGTCCAGAAACATGACTGACCAATAGTCAAGTTAAGGGCCAAACTCTGGTTTGACTCTAAATAAATCTTTGCTCCCAAATGAGTACATTATATTAATATCTGCTGTATTTGGATAATTTTGAGAGATTTTTCTGTGTTGTGTTATTGGATTGGTGTCGTTTTTCATTCTAACTTGAACATAGTTGTACAGTAAGTGACTGATATCCTAGGATTACCTTTAAATGTCTTAGGATGAAAAACTAAAGAAGCTGGTGGAACAGAATGGAACAGATGACTGGAAAGTTATTGCCAATTATCTCCCGGTAAGTTTGTAATTTTTTCTTGTTATAAAAGGAAAGCTCCTCCCAAAGACTTATATAAACTATTCTAGGAGAAGTTATTAAGATATTACATATTTGCTCAGATATGAGAAGTAGGGGGGAGATACTCCATTCATAACTTATATTTTATATTATAATGCATATGATTGGGGGCTCTAAATAGATTATTAAAGGATTCTGACAATATTTTTAAAAATAATTGCTTGTTTTATCTTTTCAGTTATTAGAATAACACAAATTAGCATTTTGATGATTTGTTACATAGTAGATGATGAAAATCCAAGTTAGTTTCTTCTGAATTCCCTATTTTTGCCAATGACTCAACTTTCGGTTTAAGATTCTGGAGTCTTTTCTTGACTTATCCCATTCCTCCACCCCCTCCATTCCTCCAGTTTAAGCAGTTATTGGGGCCCTGGGATCCCTTTGTAGTTGTTCCCTTCCTTTCTGTTCTCATGGCCATGTGGCAGGTTATGCTCCTGCCTCCCCTGGACTACTCTCAACTGGCTTCCCCACGTGTAGCTTTGCACTTTTTCATCCAGCCCAAACACCACTGGCAGATGGAGTTTCCTGAAATGTAGCTGTACCTTATCTTTTCAAAACCAACGACAGTGACTTACAATCTCACCAATTAAGTGCCTCCACCAAGCACACAAGGGCCCTCCTGTCTGGCCCCTTCTTACAGCTCCAGTTCTGTTTCCTACTTCCTCTCTGTAAGCAGGTCTGCTTGGATTCATTTCTGCTTTCCCTTCTCCTCTTGGGGATCCTACCTCCTAGAATGTTCTCCCTTTACCAGTTAAAGTTCTGTCCATCCTTCAAAGTGCACATCAAGAACTTTTGCAGACACCTCCCTAGGAATAATTTCTCCCCCACGGAGGAGCTTGTCTTCTCACTTCAATATCATTATATTTTGTCTGTTCTTCCATGTAAATAAAATTTACCCTTCTGTTACAGATAATTTTATATTTGTCTTCTTCTTATAAGATTATAAGCTTCCACAAGGTAGGGCCCATCTTTTACTTATCATTGTTTCTCCTACAACATACATACCATGGTCCTGAATTAAAGCACATCTCTTAGATTTAATGGGAAGCAATCTTTAGTCCTTTAGGGTGAGTTTCCACAAAAGCCTGACAATATGGAGTCTCCGACAAGTCTTAGGCCATCTGGGTGCTTCCACATGTAACAAGACTGAGGTTAAGGTTAAGTTCAATTGGCAGGCACATGTGCAGTGGGATGGTTCTTTAGTTCATGTGGAGGGACTATTTGCCTTGGGAGACAGAGCTTCTAATTTTAGATGGAACTTTGCTGCGTTATTTGCCTTGTCTGTAGTCTGTAAGTAATGTGGGATAGGTGGGCTCTTAAACATGCCCTAAAATGTTCTTCAATGTTTTCACTGTGTGTTGCCTATGTATGATTCATATTACAACAAAGTCTTCACATGCTTATCACATCCTATCTTTATGATGGTGCATACTTTTATTTTATTTGTCTAGAATCGAACAGATGTGCAGTGCCAGCACCGATGGCAGAAAGTACTAAACCCAGAGCTCATCAAGGGTCCTTGGACCAAAGAAGAAGATCAAAGAGTAAGTTCTTTCTTCACTGGTGTGTGACTCATAACTAAGAATATTCCCCCACATCTTTGTTGGATGTTTCCCAACCTGAGGAAGCAGGTAAGTGGGCAAGCAGGAAGTCCTAGACTCTAATCCCGCATTTCCTATGAATAAAATGAATAAAGCCAATTTTAGAAGTTTTCTAAAGATCTTGTAACCCTGAAGAATGATTACACCGACTCATTACATAACATTAAAACACAGGTTATTTTTGTGTGTTTATCTGAAGGTGATAGAGCTTGTACAGAAATACGGTCCGAAACGTTGGTCTGTTATTGCCAAGCACTTAAAGGGGAGAATTGGAAAACAATGTAGGGAGAGGTGGCATAACCACTTGAATCCAGAAGTTAAGAAAACCTCCTGGACAGAAGAGGAAGACAGAATTATTTACCAGGCACACAAGAGACTGGGGAACAGATGGGCAGAAATCGCAAAGCTACTGCCTGGACGGTAATAATATGTCAAAAAATATATTGATTGGGAAGACTGAGGGAGTGGGTATTGAACATTCTGTTTTAAATGTGTGGTGAGTGAATTAATAGTCCGTGAGTCATAAGTGTTTCATTAGATAAACTAGATCCATAGCTTTTAGAAATTGAAGGTATCTTGGAGTTTATCTGGTGGGGACTTTCAGAATCCATCTAGCAGTAAGCCCTGGGCCAACTCATCTAACTTTCCTCAGCCTTCCCACTTGCAACATGAGTAACAAATTGCTTCCTAGGGTCACTGTTAGTATCGAGTAAAATGAATACTAAAGCACTTGGTAAACTACAAATCTCTCAACACAAAAAGAAAACGAAGACAGTTTGTTTCTAGTCTGAGTTCACATAACTGGTTAAGTGACCAGAAGAAACCCAGGTACAATTTTCCTGATACCAGCACGGCTTTTATTATACCATTTGGCTTACTTTTTTCTTCTTTGAATAGAAAAATAATGTATTTCTGGAATTACCATGCTGCTTCCAAGTTTTTAAACAATGTTAGTGTAATACTTTCTTTTTAATGAATAAGGCAAAAAAATTACTTCATTGTGAAGGATAACTATGGAACCTCATTTTTGTCTCATTTTCCCCACTTACATAGTATGTAACAGATTTTGTTTGGCAAATAATATTTTATTCAATTTTTTACATAAAAATGAAGTAGACAGAAAATATTAAGAACCGTTTTTATTTTTGAGCTTCACAGTCCAGGAAAAGGGTTGTTTCAAAGATGATTGATGTGCTATTCTCTTGTGATGCTGCAAAGCATTTCCATCCTCAGGGTTCAGGGTAAGCTTGGAAAATTCAAGAAATTGGTAAAGCGAGGCCTTTTCTCCCATATGGTCTAAGAGAAAGTACACTGTTGATTTTTCTAAAAATCAAAGGGGCAATTGAACTTCCTCTTTCTTTAGCATACATTCCCCCACCCCCATTGAAATAGTAAAAGGGAGCTTAAAATGGTTTTTTTGAATTGAGAAACTGTTTTCCTGAAAATGGAAAGACTTTAATAAAAATGCTTTGCAGTTTGAAAATATATTAGCATCTTTCCTTTTGGGATCCCATTTTCCATTCTCACCTCTGTCTGATTCTAAGAACAATTGGGTGGTTTTAAAAAGCTGGGAGGTTTGTTTGACTCAAAAGTTCTCATTAATGACAGTGAACACCGGGGCAGCAGCAGCATCATGAGATTAGCAATCTGCAGCTTCCTCAAGTCCCCATGGCAGCTTCCCTGCACCCCACTCAGAACAGTAATTTTTCTAGGACAGCTAGAACTTTACGTTGTATTCAAGTCTTGTATCATGAATGGTCGAATAAACAAGAAGGGTTATTAAAGTGAAAATAGTCCTTTGTCGGCTCAGCTCCCATAGCACAGTGGTTATGGTGCCAGCCACATACACCAAGGGTGGAGGGTTCAAACCCAACCTGGTTCAGCTAAACAACAATGATAACTGCAACAAAAAATAGCTGTGCATTGTGGCAGGCACCTGTAGTCCCAGCTACTTGGGAGGCGGAGGCAAGAGAATAGCTTAAGCCCAAGAGTTTGAGGTTACTGTGAGCTGTGACACCATGGCACTCTACCAAGGACAACATAGTGAGACTCTGTATCAAAAAAAAAAAAAGAAAGAAAGAAAGAAAAGAAGGAAAAGAAAATACTCCTTTATCAAGAAAACCAAAAGATATTAGAATTTATAGAAAACTACATACATTCCAGATGATCTAATTAAAAGAAATCTATAGATTTCAAAATAGGCAATGGGGAAAACATGATCTTAGGTAGTGGAGAAGACAATTAAAATGAGAAAACAACTTTTTGTGGTCCCAAAGAAAAGATCTCTGCTAGAAACAGTTTTCTGTCATTTCACTTGAATGCAAATTGAAATTTTTGTTTGTGAAATTTCTATGTGATATATTTCTGTGCAGAACTGATAATGCTATCAAGAACCACTGGAATTCTACAATGCGTCGGAAGGTCGAGCAGGAAGGTTATCTGCAGGAGTCTTCGAAAGCCAGCCAGCCAGCAGTGGCCACAAGTTTCCAGAAGAATAGTCATTTGATGGGTTTTGCTCAGGCTCCACCTACAGGTCAACTCCCGCCAGCTGGCCAGCCCTCCGTTACCAATGACTATTCCTACTACCACATTTCTGAACCGCAAAATGTAAGCCATTCCTGAGAATTTAGTTTCATGAGAGTGGTAGTTATTTTAGCTCCAGGTAATATGAATACTGTGCAGTTATACATTTTTCAGAGGTTTCATAAGCACACTCCTGGTCAATCTTCAGTTACACCCTTGGATGCAGATAGGGGTAGGTGGTGGTGTCCCTGATTTACATATGGAGAGAGGAGGATGGTAGGTGATTCGTCTAGAGTTACATAGCTCATATACATACTACTGACTAGAATCCAAGTTGTTTGATTCTAACTTGCTGCTTCTAACTAATTTGAAGTGAGCTTTTGAATTTGAAGTACTTGGCTTGGAGCCTGTGGCTTAAGCAGCTAAGGTGCCAGCTACATACACCTAAGGAGGCAG